>JARJLF010003779.1:0-12289 GCA_029378395.1 Mycena leptocephala | reverse complement strand
ATTACTTCGTAGCCCAGGTGCATGCAAACAAGGCCCAGAGGTTGGCAACAATCTTGGCAGATTTACACGGCGAGCACAGGCACTAGACATTGAGAGTATATGTTGTTATGCATTGGAAACTACAAGCAGAGCATTTCTCTCTGCAGTAGAGCAAGAGATCTCATAGCTCTTTGTGGCATGTCCATAGTCCATTAGACCACACTCTCATGACTACTCAGGCAGAGATCCACAAATTCAAATCAGAATATGTTGAGGCTCGCAACATCCATTTCATGATTCTTCAAGAAACCTCTGTGGACCAGGATTCTTATACCTATGGCATTGCTTTGCTCAATGTTGCTGAAATTGATGTGTTGATTGGTGCTCCAATGGAGGATGTCCAAGGGGTCTATGAGAAAGCTAGAGAAATATTCAGTACTCAGAACCTTGTGACAGAAGTTGTGATGTGTGATACTATTCTTGCAGATCTCCACCTGCGAGAAGGAAATTTCCTGACAGCAAAGACTCTCTTTGAGAGATGTCTCAAATCATCCTTCAGACATTCTGAGACCATATCCTACTGTCTTGAGCGACTTGGTAGTGCCAGTCGCTGGAGTGCCGATATGTCCAGCTGGACAACAATATTTTTGTGCATTCTGTCAGGCGAAAGGAGACACTTGGAATCTACAAGGCTCTTCAATTCCTAGGAGATGCCTTCCTTGCTCATGATGATGAACATACTGCTATCAATTTGTTCACAGTTGCCTTGGAGGGTTTTACATATATGGATGTGCACCGCAGCAGAGCAGAATGCATGCTCCAACTTGGGGATATTTCCAAGGGAGAGGGTGCTCTACTGAAGGCAGTGGAACTTTGGACAACAGCGAGGCCACTGTTTGAACAGTCCTCACAGGCTAAACAAATTGAAAATATTGATCAAAGGCTAGCTGGTGTCAGTGAAGATGTGTTGGAGCAACACAGGAAGAACTTAGCTCAGCTTGCAGAGCTCATTGTACCTTCGGGGACTGTGGATGAGATCCATGATCTTTCAGATATTGAAGATATGGAAGGGCTGGACTTGAAGGATGAAACCACACTTGATCCGGTCACACTCTAATTTCTCATGGGTAGTATCAATTTGTTAGGAGATGAACTGAGCTGTGTATATATTTATGTGTTCCAGAGTTGGTTTGAGATCACCTCATTATGTTACATCCTACTTATTTATTTTCCACTTGTTGGACCAGCTTCGTAGCTACCTAGTATTGCTTCCACTGTCAATCAATTCTCTTGGTTTCTCAGGAGATGTTTTAAGCAGTGTATACATTTATGTGCACCCGAGTTGGTCTGAAGTGAAAGATATTAGGGTAAGCGTGCCTCTGAGTCTGCGATTTTTGAACCCATGGAATGTATGGTTGGTATAGAATGGTTGCTGGTTCAAATATATGGCCGGGAACATTTTCATACCCACTCAATCTTTCAGACAGCTAGTACTTTTAGCATTTGCGCAACATAATATGAATATTTCTGGTTGCATACCAGAAATATTGCCAGAGATGATCTAAGCAGTGTATACATTTAGTGTGCTCAGAGTTGCTCTAAAATCAGAGACATTACGGAAGCGTGACTCTGAGTCTGCAACAGTGTGTAGATTTTTGCCCCATGGACAACGCACAATGTACGGGCGGTAGGATGGTTGCCAATTCAAAAATATGGCTGGGAACTTTTCCATATAAACTCAATCTTTCATACAGCTACTTATTAGCATTTGCGGAACATACTTAATATGAATATTTCTGGTTGCATACCTGTCAATCTATTCTGTCAGTTTCAACAGCGTGTATGAAGATTCGATCTCAAGTCAAGTTCAAGTTGAATAAGATTACATGCCAAGTTCAAATTTGAACCTCACAAAAAGTGCTCTGAGTCGTTCGTATCTACAAGCTGCATGTCTGACTCACCCTGTGTGGTACATGTGCTCCTAGGAACTTGGCTAAGATTCAAATCTTCAACTGGGATGCAGTCTTCCGATACCTTACAATGTCCTACTTCAGCCTCGATGTTCTCCCTGAAATTAGAATATATCCCTGGACTTCGTCCTGGAAATTGCCATAGGGAGGGAGTCAAGTGCTTGCCCACAGCCAAGACACCTCAGACAGGGCTATTTCGAGACTTTAGCTTGAAGAAAGATTATTGCCTACTGAACTTGGTTTACTCTGAACAATCTCTTGTGTGAACATATTCCTCTGATGAGTGAACTGACGAGGTTTTCTCATATATATATATAATTATGCCATATTACGTATTTCAACTTTGACCCATGGCCGCAAGAGGTGAGTGATCTCTGGATCACGGAATTTGATGGGCCACGCGAGGTGGCACCGTACACAGCCACCGATGAGGCGACTCTCCTCTCATTTTGCCCGTACCTATGGTCGCATGAACTGCGCAGCTAGGCCCACAATGTACACCCAATGAGTTTTCAAAAATGCAGTCAACTGGAAGTGGTTGTCAGTCTTGATGGCTGAATTGCATGCTGCTGACACATACCTGCCTTTTCTGGGCGGAGGGGGGGGGGGGGTGGATGGTCGTGGGAACATATCCGCGATCTGTGATCCGCCCGCCTCTTGCATGGCCGCACTTTGCAGCAGAGGGTAACACCTGATTTTCGTAGTTTCGTAGGTGCGACTGTTGTGTTTCGAACTGTACGTCAAATCCTCAAGGTGATTTTATCAATTGGATTGAGAACAGGTAGATTAACTAATATGATACTGGGTGATCTAAGCTGCCCAACAGCCTTGCAAGAACCATCTCAGGTGTTTTTTTCCCCATACGAGTGTAGTGTGAAAATCAATCCAATTTTGGTATCAAGGAGCTCAATGAGTGTACAAATTTCAACATGGAGTTGTGGCTTCAATTTTATCTAAAGCTGCTTGAAACATTGTTTTACAGCCGTTGTCAGTACCGAAGGCGCGAATCAAAAAATTGCCGTTTTGGGCATTTTCTGATCCCTGCCACCGATTTGCCTATATCTCGGTGACTTCTGCACAGATTGACTTGAAATGTAGCTAGATAATTCAGGATAATTCAGCCACTATTAGTGATAGAGAGATATCTGAAAAATATTTTGTTGTTTACCATCTGTTATATCAGGCTTCTCCAGCAATGGATCCTGAATGCAGAGCCCAAATCTGGCCCAAATGAGCTGAATTTTTGGGAGGAGGCATTTATATGTGTACTGAGTGAGATGATAGAGCCAAATTATGAATACATTACACACCTAGAGCCATTCTTTGTTTGCTACCCAAAATACACCCCCGAATGAGACAGGAAGGGCAGGAAATCAATTCCTCATAATTTTAGCTCTATCACTTCATTCAATACATAGATTAGTACCCCCTCCCAAAAATCTAGGTCATTTGGACAGGATTCCAGCTATGTAGCCAAGATCTATTGCCCGCAAAACCCAGTGTGACATATAGTGCACGATAAATATTTTCCTTTATGTCTCTCTATCACTAATAGCGGCTGAATTAGCCCGAATTATCTATCCAAGTTTCAAGTCAATCCGTGCAAAACTCATTGAGATATAGGCAAATCGGTCGCGGACATCAGAAAATGCCCAAACGGCAATTTTCTGATTCGCGCCTTCGGTACTGACATCGGCTGTAATATGAATATGCGATGACTGAATCGGTGTAGATTTTTCAGGAGTGGGAACGACATTCCTCTTGGTCCTGACCATCACTTGTACTGTGCACTGTTATAATCCATGTTGAAGTTTATTTTGTCCACACTGAAAGGTTTCACAGACTGTGGTTGAATAACCATGTCAACACCATGCTTTTGAGTGCAATATTGTTCTGTCCCGAATCAAAGGCGCCATCTCTGGACCATATCTCACAGACAGTACTTAACACTAACACTGGGGAAAAGATGATATTTAACAACACTTACGAGCCATTTAGATATTTCAGGATCAGTCGCAATCAAATACACAGGTGTGCGAAAAGTGAACCGATGCCTCATTTCGGATACCGTTTCCGATGATCCGAACCTTTCGGATCTTCACAAGCAAGCAGATATCCAGATGGAGCGGGGCTTGCCGTAGTCGAGGCTCAGCGCTCCGCGCTAATGCCGGCCATCTCGGGCTCGATCTTCCGCAGAACGCTACGAGAGCAACATCTGACGCAGAAGACACGGCGGGCATGTACAATTCGCATGTGGTGCCGATGGTGCAGGTGTGTTTCTGTGCTCTTCACCCTCTCATATTTCCTTTCACTCCCTATCCTTTCTTTTACCCGAGAAACTCAATTTTTTTGGGACTCCTGCAGTATAATCTTTTGGTGGCGAGCACCTCTCTACGGCGCAGAAACGGCCACCTTCCCGCGCATGGACGACTTTGTGGGCACTCGATGAGGTGCGTATCTTCCGCTCCTTTCCTCCCCACGTCCACTCCCACTTCATTTATCTTTTCTCTTCTGTTTTGTTTTGGACATTTATTCCGTCTATGCCACTGCGAATTGCACGCACCGCGCACCTGTTGTCGCAATCCAGAACCGGAACCGCAGCCGTGTCGCGCCTTACATCCCGATGCATTCTCTCTTGGCTTTCGTCGCGGGCTCCGGCAACTGCGTGGTCCCGGGGTCTGCCTGCAGTATCGATGTGCTTTGTACCTGGGCAGCCTGCGCACCCACTGGCGCAAAATCCATTTCTTTCTGCCTCCTACATTTCTACGGCCTTCATTGGCCCTGGCGTCTTCCGCTGCCCTTCCATCTTCACTTCATTTTCTGCGCGCGACTGGACCGTGCTGCGCGAATTCTTTTACTTCACACTTGATTCCCCTACGTGTGCTATGCACAATTGCCGCTGTGTTCGTCGTCGCGGTCTATCTCCCTTCAATTTGGCCTTGATACTATTCGCCGGTGGTGGCGTTATGCGATCCGGCGCCGCTGGGGATGATGCATGTTGTACATCCTCGGGTGGTACCTGTGATGGTCGTGCCTGAACGGGGTGGTTTATGGAAAGGAAGAGGGGGAGGAGCGCGAGGCGGGAGCTGGGCCCCGGTACGGCTCGTCTACCTTCTCATGACGCTGTGGTCCAGAGGCATCCGGGTCCACCCGCAGCGACTCGTTTGCCTATGCTCTCCTTGTACTCCCTTAGGCTCCTGCTCTTGGTCGCCGTGGCGCAGCTCACCCGGATGCAGTGGCAGTGCGGAGCGCATGCGCATTTGCACCGAGTCGTCGCACCCAGAGTCTCCTGTTTGCTCACTCTAATGTCTTTGCGATCTTCCATTTCCATCCTCCCGCTTCCGGCTTTGGTGTATTGCGTATATGAGCATCTGCTCATCGCCACCCACCGGAGTACCTCGTCCTGCTATGCGTCTCCGCGCATCTTGCGCATCGGGTCGGGTGCAGGGAATCATCGGGGACTAGCGCGCTGCGCTGGTTTTGGTCTTCACTCGAGCTAGCGAATCTACTTTTTTATTATATCCGTTCCTTTTATTCGATACTCAATTTCCTGTCCTGTCCTTTCTCTCTTCCTGCATTCCTCTCTACTCCCACCACATCATCTCTCAATTCTCTGGATCCTACTTCGAAGCTGGCTCTAACTCCTGCTTCGTTATAGTTCCACGAGGCCCGCCAGTCCTCCGCGCTGTCCGCGCCCGCCGTGGGGAAGAGCGAGAAAGTCGTGGCCGGGTACGAGATACTTGCGGGTGGGTTGCATAAATATTTTATTGTCCTTCACACTCTTCTCTCACCTGACTTTGTATCTTTGTATTGACAAACCTATTTTATTTTTTCGTGCAGTATACACGTCCTCGTTTATGACCACCTCGATACAGCATGCACACGACTGCCTCTCCTGCTGGCTTGAGAGACAAATAGACGAATTTGCAGCTGTGATAGTCTCGCTCAAACAAGTGCGTGCTCGTTCTACCTCCTCCCTCTTCACCCCTCTTTTTGTCTATCTGTTCCTCCCCATTTATTTTGAGACTTCTCTGTACATTTCAATTGCTTCTGCCTTGGAGATCGTCGCATGCAGCACCTCCTTGTGCTGTCTCATCCCGCACAATCCTCTAGTGTGTCTTGTCCTGGGTCTCATTTTTTTCTGGGTTTCTTCTCGTCCTCATCCCCAGTGTGTCATGATCTGGACATTATCTAGTATATATAGGCTGGCCAGGTGATAAGCCCGAGCTTATCATTGAGACCTTTTGGTCTAGAGGTATAGTGCGCTGGCCAGCCGCTTAGTAACATCCTTACACAGTGGTCCAGACATGCATTTCAATTTGCAGGGCTTACTATATTTTGATATGATGTGCATGCACAGCTGCACGTCGTTGTGTTCATCTTGACGGGCTTTGTGACCTTTCTGATTTTGGCATTGATCTTCCATTGGTGGTGGCAACAAGGGAGATCCGCCGGTATTCAATGCACCCTTGGGTGGTGCGCATGGGGATCGGCTGTGGGCACGAGAGGGGAGGCAGCAAGGTGGGGTCCACTGCGGCGTCATATGCTGGCAGCTTTGTATGACCTGTCTTCCCCTCCACCACATCGAATCTGGGTCTTGCCCCATCCTAAGGCTACAGCGATGGAGCACACTACGTGCACCTCGGTGTCCTCATACCTCCTTGCACCCCAAGAGGCTAACTCACCTGGCTTTTTTTCCATTTCATTTATTTTGCTATCATTTGCGCTCCATCTTCCCCACTTCCTGCCCCTCGTTTTCCTCACGATGATGATCTGCGCATTTGATGGTGGTGATCCCTATGCACAGCACAGAGGTGTGCTTCGGAACCTTTCTTCCCTCCCCTACCGCTTGCCATGCCTCGGGCATCTCCGTGTGTGCTGGTGTTGTGCAGTGCGGGGAATTGGCTGGGTCAATGGTAGCGTTCCAGGAGTCTTTTTGGCTTTTCTGCCCAGCCACACTTGCTGGGAATCATTGTAAATTCCATCCCCCCCTTCTATTTTACATTCCATTTCCCAGTGCTTTCATCCCTACTCCCCCTTCGATCTCCTACTGTACATCGAAGCCAGTGCTGACTCGCTTTGTTACAGACTCCCAGATACCGATCGCATTTGGGCCAGCACCGAAGAAGCCTCGATGGAACAGGCAACCGTTTCATCTGCAGTGCGCGGACATTGGGTGCACACCCTCTTATTTCCTCTGCAGCAGGGCGAGGGCGGAGATTGCTGGGCCATACGACATGGAGTCCAAGCACAGCACCCCTCACGCCTGCCAGCACACCGCACTATGCGGACGTGCATCTTCTGGCACAATGTGCAGGGTATTCACATTAGGCAGGTGGTCCTCTGCTCGCGCTCAGCTTCGTATGACGACTGACAACAGGGGTACAACGAGAGGGTACAGCGGGAGCGAGAAAGGGGGGCGGAGGAAAGGTCATGGTGGAGAGGGGAGGTGGCACAGGGCTCGAAGGTGTGTTCTGATTCTTTCTCGGTTTTTTTTTCGGTTTTTTTAGGGAGTGTCCTGTGCAGATGAAGGAGCTCCCGTAAAGCACACTTTCATTTCCTTCTTGGAATTACTTACTTCGAATTCTTTGGACCTTCTTTTCTTTTCTTTCGTTCCCTTGTTCTGCCCATCCTTTCCTTCCTACGTCCTCGGGTATCCCCCAGTTTCCAAGCTGGCACTGGCGCTGACTATCACTTTCTTCCTTATAGATGTATATGTGCTACAACAAACAGCCTCCCCTGCTACGCCGAAGGAGAAGAATCGGAGCGCCAAAGTCCTATCTCGATGTCTGTGTCCGTACAATGAACGGCATCTGCACGCCAAGTGCGAGCATTCATGCTTGGCCTCGTATGAGGAGAAAAGGGCAGGAAAAAGGGAACTGTGAATGACCCTATCTTAGATACTCACCTCTATCTGGAAAATACCCAGTGGCTAGATAGCTCGTGATAGGCACCAGTAGAGCCATAGAGCCATAGAGTCATTAAAAGACATAATTGTCTCTTGGGTATACCTCTACCATCCCAGTTCCCTCAATTGGCCAAAATTCGGCTTCAATAGGGTTGTTCACAATAGCCTTTTTTCCTCCCTTTTTTCTCCCTTTTTCGTATTCCCACCATTTTTCCCCGGTTTTTTTCCCCCTTTTTGATTTCAACATGCAAAAAGGGTGTAAATCCAAAAGATCTAGGTCCAATGTGCGATATTGGATGAAATCAGAAAAAGCGAAAAAGGGCCAAAAAAAGGCTACTGTGAACACCCTGGTTTTCAGCTCCCTTTTTTCGTCCCTTTTTGGCTCCCTTTTTCAGCTCCCTATCCATTTCATGCAGTCTGAGTGCTCCTATGGTTCCTTAAAGGTCACATAGCACCTCAGGTGTTCAAAAAGGAGTCAGGACTCAGGTGAATTTTTCTGGATTTTATAGGTCACTCAGTTACATTTATCTGTCAAACAAGAAAAAGGGCAGGAAAAAGGGAGCAACAAAGGGCACAAAAAAGGACGTCAAAAAGGCACTGTGAATAACCCTAATACCATAAATCATGAGTGCTTACCAATATGCCTTTTTTGGTATCTCGCACATCATGGGGATTTCAAACTCAGATCAACAGGTCTGGCTATCGACACTTTCATAGACAGACCTGCTCAGGTCTAAACTCTGACGAGCCCATTCTGTCAACCATAAATGGTCCATCCCCGGAAAAAACTAGATATTATTTTCTTTCTCTGTCGGCTTTGATTCCCACACAATCTACTGCCTCGAAATCAATATTCACTGCCAAGATTTCTTCGGTTTCTACTTACCAACTCCTAAATTCTTAATCACCACAAAAATAAGCTGGTTGCCTGCAAAGCCTATGGATGGAATCCTGCCAGATGCTTTTGTGCAGTGTTCTGCTTAAGGGGTAAGCCTTAACTTGGGTTAAGCCTTAATAAGGCTTTAATGTTAAGGGTTAACAAGGGCGCAAAACCATCCTAAGGGTTAATTAAGGGTAATGATGCAATGGTTTCATATTTGGCAAATCCTGCGAACAAAAAATTGGCGTACTAATTGTGGGTGAGGCCCACATGGATGATAGAAGATGTGACGCCATCCATAGCCTATTCGGTAAAGTCATATGCGTCGAATTCTCAAAGGACCCCGAAACATCGAATGTGAGAGGCGTGGCCTTTGTCCTAAACAAAAATCTAGTCGGCATGGAAAATATCAAGACGACTGAATTGGTACCAGGATGGGCGATGCTGCTGGAAATGCTGAACGTGGATGGGAGTCCCCTATCAATCCTAGGGGTATATGCACCAAATGTCCCGGCAGAGAATGCTGCCTTCTGGACAACTCTAAAGGCGTGGTTTGTGGTGCAACCCAGAGTCCGTAGGCCTGACATCATGGGCGGTGACACTAACATTGTTGAGGACACCCTGGACAGGCTCCCATCAAGGCCCGACGCGGCAGCATCGGTAACGGTGCTAGACGATCTCAAGATATACCTGCATCTGATAGATGGTTGGAGGGAGATGTTCCCAACAAAACTGGAATACACGTACCACCAGATCCAAACAGGCTCACAGTCCTGCCTTGACAGGTTCTACGTGAGAAGGGACATCTTTGACCAAACCTTTGAGTGGGACATTAAGATGCCAGGAATCAAGACAGACCACAAGATGATCACCGTCAAATTAACGACGGAAAAGGCCCCGACAATTGGGCATGGGAGATGGGTGTGGCCTGCACATCTAACAAAGGATAAGATACTCACAAAGTACATCCATGAGCGTGGAATCACCTTGCAGCAGGACCTTGAAGTCGTCTCGAGTTGGAGAGAACGCGACGTGAACTACAACAAGCAAACCCTGTGGGCCAAATTTAAGCTCGACATAACAGACAAGGCGCGGAATCGCGCCAAGATAATTGTACGTAAGATAATACAGGAAATTGCCACACTTGAGACCAAGCTCGACCTGATACTGGCTGAAAAAGATATATCAGCCGAGGAAAAAAAACTGACAGCTGCAGTGCTCACCAGGAAACTATCGGAACTCCAACAGAAACGACACCAGTCAACACGCATGAGTGTACAAATGAAAAACAGACTTGAAGGTGAAATCATCGGTAGATACTGGTCCGAGTGAACAAACCGAATAAACCCAGGGAGCTGATTCACAGACTGAAGAAACCTTCCGGGGCTGGACCGGTGCTCTACGAGACAGACCCCAGCATGATGGCTACGCTGGCTCGAAACTACCATAATAAACTTCAATCTGAAAGGGACAACACACCAACACAAGTCAGAGAAGAGAAAATAAATACAGTATTGGGACGCACCTCAAGGATGGTAACCCCCGAACAAGCAGCGTCTCTCAAAGCCCAGCTAACAATAGACGACGTCTACGCTGCACTGAAGCTATCAGCAAACTTCAAGGTGCCCGGGCTTGACGGGATCTGCTACGAGCTGTGGAAAACCCTGGACACAAGATGCACAACAGACCGCTCACTAGACAAACCAGCATTCGACGTCCTCAGTGCGATGCATCAAGTATACAATGATATTGAGACTCACGGTGTGGTAGGGCTAAATGCTGGGGTGCGGGTTCTTGAATTGGGTGGGTGGCCGGTCGATTTTAGAATAGAAACGATGTGAAGGAGGGAAGGAGACGAGTGTATAGGTTGAGTGATAGAAACGTGGATTGAGAGTATAGCCGTAGGTCGTATAAATGAGAACGAGACGGATTCCGCATGAATCCGTGATATCGATGGGTTTAGCACGCCGAGTGCGCACGTTCGAGGTTACGTAGGTCGAGTTTAAACACAGGGAAGACACGGGATTCGGCCACTAGGCCGCACTGGCTCGCACAGATGAGCGTAAGACGTAGGATAATGATTTTCTGGCACCATGGGTGCATATTTACTAGCCAAATAAATGATGTAAGTAAAGTGATAATAAATCAGGCTAAAACCGAAACCAGCATGTGGTTGAATTTCCACACACCAGCCATACGGCTCTGCCACAGTGCGGGGGATTTTGATGTCGACCCCGACATCGAGTAACTATGAAAAGAAGAGAAGTATGGCCGTAATATGTATGAGAAAGGTCTAAAATAGAATGTAATCCATGAGCGAACGCGTAACATAAGATAGCAAAAATGAAATCATATCCGTGATGTAGCCATAATATCCTAGATGCTTGGATGAGGACGAGAAGTGAACGGAAAGAGCCCATGTGATAAGAACGAGGACGAGAGAAGATGGTGTAAGGGAATTGGTGAATAATTTTCCGAGGACGCTCGCAAACGTGCGGATAGGGGACGATGAAACAGGCATGGGTGGCGGATCGCGGATGGGTTTCGAAGCGGAGATGGAATCCAGATGACAAATATATTCAGCAAATTTCGCGCGCATTAACGGGGAGATGGCAAGAATGTCACTGATTGGCATCGTAATCGCTTGCGAGAGCCACTTTGGGTCACCATCGTCAACGCTGGAAGATACTGGTGCAAAATCGGGAGGAAGGGAATAGGTGGAATCTGGAGAACGCGATGAAAGCAACAGCTGCGGGGGATTTAATTTAGGGTATGGGGGCGGATGAAGACCGATGGAGGATGGTTCTTCATCCGACAGCGGCAGCGGAGAATGAGGCTCAGGAATTTCGTCGAAGGATGATAGATGAATGCGAGCGGATGGGACAACTGGGGCTGTACGCACGCGAGGCGAACACGAACAATGCGGGGGATTTAAATTGGAACGTGATGGAGAAGGTGAATCGTCGAATGGAATGGATGCGAACGGAATTGGGGGTAAACTGGACGATGGAGGTCGGTGAACGGCGATTGGGGACTGCGGGGGATTTAAAGTGGAACGTGCTGGCAAAGACAGATCGACCGATGGAATGGATGCAAAGGTTGTTGGCGGAAAAACAGGCAAAGGAGGTCTACGAAGTGCAATGGGGAACTGCGTGGCATTTGAGTTCGAAGGCAGGTCGCGCGATGGAACGTCACCACGAGGGACAGCGGATGGCAATGAGGGCTGGGGAAGATCCTGCGAACTGCGGCGACAGTGACGATCCGATGAGGTGAAGAGGTGAGCAGCAACACCACCCGAATTGCGCGTCATTGGGAGGGCAGATCCATCGTGCGAGACGAGACGTCCATCTGCATTGAATCCAGCAAGCCCTTGCTCAACGAGTTCCCACGTTCGAGGACAGAACTTGGGCCCGAGCTGATGGGTGCCGGTTCCTCCGCATACGAAACAGCGGTGCGATCGATGTTTGGGTTTGGATTCAACTTGAGACTGCGAGTCGGAAGGAGGGGATATATCAGACGAAGAGGGCGACGAAGAGGATTGTGTGGGGAAGA
>JARJLF010003778.1:0-12294 GCA_029378395.1 Mycena leptocephala | reverse complement strand
GTAATCCTGCCTTGCATTCCTTGAGAAGTATGCTCATTTCGCCCTGACGGAAAAAGTTCTTGACTTTGCCACCTTTCTGCTGGGCTTCAACGAAGATATGGATTTTATGCAGTGTGCTATAAACAGGTCAGAATCAATACACAACTTCTAAAGATAAGAAAAATACTCTGTGAATTTTCCGATATGATTCAATGTGCTTGGTGGCAATTCTCCACCTGTATCCGATGTGAGGTTGGACCATCAGAATTGCATTGAGCAACTCAGAAGTTGCTCCAGCAGCTCGATACAGTTGTTCTTGTTTTGTCTAACAGTCTATACCTCGATAGATTGAGTATCACACTGGGATTCCACAGAAATTTACCTGAATATTTTTCAAGAGGACTGAGTTGTGTTAGAAATGGCCTCCGAAAAGGGAGTCTTGAGGTTACTGGCAACAATTTCCAGAGTATCTGCAGTGATACTCAAACATGTTGCAATGTTGCTCAGACGGCTCATTGTGACAGCGGGGGGCATTGTGGTGAGTGAAGGCAGGGTGGGTGCTTGGCACTCTGTTTATAAAAACATTGACGGATCTAGAATAGGACTAATTCACTTGCGACTGGAATCTGTCATAAGTCATGTACTGACATCTCAAGTTAGCTCTGTAGCACTTTGCAGGTAAGCACCCAAAAATGTTTCAAGATATAGCATCTCAATTTCTTTTTGCAGATAGCTGTTACTGGGTATTCTTTCAACCGGGTAAGTACATTTGGGACAAAAAGAAATGTGGGATGGATATCCCAGGCTCGAGTTGAACAAGCTCCTAGCTCCTACTATATATTTTCTTGGAGCCTACAATACAATATTAAATGTGGGTGCACCCCGCACCTCTGGGCCTTATTCCACTTCCTATAAGTGATTTTTCATTTGACAGAAAAAATGGAAATAAGGAAAGTTGCACGCTGAACGATGATATAGGGTTGAGTCGAACGAGCTTCTACTTTATTTTCCAAATGACACCTATTAAATGCAGGTGCACCCTATCTTTCTGGACCTTGATTCCTTACCAACTCAATTTGGTTGAATACCTCTTGAATGCTTTGAAAAAAGGGTACATCGCTAGAAGATTGAAAAAGAACCCCGAGAGTCCACAGATATGGCCCAGGTTCGAGTTCATTCCTGGAATCCAGAACCACAGAAGGTGGGTGCACCTAGTGTGCTTCTGGGCCTCAAGTTCTTACCTGCTCAATTTGAATTAATAGCTCTTGAACCGTGAAAAAAGTACATAGCAGGAAGATTTAAAAACCCCGAGATTCGAAATGCATGGCCCAGGCTCGAGTCCAACAAGCTCTCTCCACTTTATTCTCACTGGTTGAGCCACAGAATTCGTGGGTGCACACTTTGTGCCTCTGGGCCTTGGTTTCAGTGGAACCCAACCTGTGCATTGAAGTACATCTTGATCCACACAATTATGCAGGAATCGACAGAAAAAGTAAGTCAAGATGCTAGCGTGGTGCAGGCTCGAGTCCAACGGGCTCACCTACTGTATTACACTGGGACAACATATTAAATGTGGGTCCACCACGTGCTTCTGGGCCTTGTTTCACTTCAAACTCAACCTGTATAAGTACCTGTTGATTCATTATAAGTGAACAAAGAGACAGAAAAAAAAACCATCTTGAAGTTTCATGGCCCAGGCTCGAGTCGAACGAGCTCTCACTTTATTTTCATACAGACTGATGATGGAATATGGGTGCACCCGCGCTTCTGGGCCATACTTTTAGTGGAACCTGTGCAACTACATCTCGATTCTTGTATGTACGAACCGCTGGCCGCTATTGAATGAGGGTGCGCGCCCCGCACCTCTAGGTCTTGATTTCAGTGGAACTCAGCTGCTTTATATCCCACAAATATTCAGAGGAAAAAAATCGAAAAGACACTCGTGTTACCATCATATACCCCAGGCTCGGTTCGAACGAGCTCCCACTTTATCTGCAAAGCAGAAAGCATGGACTGTGGATGCACACCATGTACTTACGGGCCTTATTTTGCTTGAATTCAACCTGTGTAAATGAGCATTCATTTGACAGAAAAAATGGAAATAGGGAATTCAAAAAAACACTGTCCAATTGTATGGCCCAGGCTCGAGTCGAACAAGCTCCCACTTTATTGTTTCTCATCCCACTTCATTGAATGCGGGTGCACACCCTGTGCTTTTGGGCCTTCAACTCAAACCCTTTAACACCGAGAAGAAAAGTATATAGAAACCAGATAAAAATACATCCTCCAGGTATCCTTTTGGATTGCCCACGTTGGTTCTCACAAGTTTGATCTACCCGTTGCCTTCAAGTTATCAAGAGTTTTGAACTGAAATGGCATTATTTGTTTGTGCAACATAACGGATACATGAGGGAGACGTATGCGAGGAATGGGTAGCCGCAAGAACTGGACGCTGCATCGGTGGGTGTACGGCGTGAGATGCGCTGCAAAAATACGGTGTCCGTGGCTTGCGGCGCAAGGGCGTGGACATAGTTAAAACACAAAAGTCCGGGAGAAAGACGCCGTGGGAGCGGAATCGGCGGCGATGGATGTGGGATTGACAGTGTTGTTGAGGGCGCTGTCGTGGGTGGACATATACATGTGAGGGAGAATGGATTGGGAGTTCTGTGCGGGGCAAGGTGCGACGTGTATGTATCGGAATGTGAGTGTGATAGGCAGCGGGCAGGTGGATATGGATGGATGCAAGCCGGGTGTCCCAATGCGTGGGTATTTGCACGGCATCGTAGAAGTGGCGCGTGGGTGAGCTTGGCACGCGGGAGTAGCGAGGGATGGAATTGGTGCCAGCGCAAGCGCGGCGGCGTTGGCGAATGACGTCTGCGGGAGTAAGTACACGCGATGGGCGAATGCGCGAGTGCGTACTCGTTGCCCGTTGAGGCATGCGTGAGGCGGGGATGCGTGCAGGAATGATGCAGGAAGTACTCGCGGGTGAATGGAGTGTGACAGCGGGACTCATTAATATGAGATGCGCGGGTGGCTTGACATGTAAATAGCGGGGATTGGTTGGTTTAACATTGTTGATAGATGGGTGTACGCGTGTCGTGGCGGAATGTCTCGCTTGGGGGTAGACGCGGATGCATAGGGAGCGCTGCTGACTCGGGGTTCACTGTGGGATATCGAAGAATGGAGGTGAGCACAAATGTAGGCGGATGTGGATGAATGAATCGTCAACTTGAGATGCGGGGTGCTGCCAGTGGGGCAATGACGCGGATCTTTAGAGAGGGAGATGTGCGGTATGGATATCGAGATGGAGATCGGCGAATCGTTAGTTCGAGGAGTGTTGTGGTAGGTTGTGGTAGGTAATATGAACATCATGGACGTGATTGCATCGAAGATCGGCGACAATCGCAATCTGATCGGTCGGCACGCCCTCATCGATTTCTTTCTGACTCTCACTGAGCTCTCTCTCTTTGCCCGGACGACACTCTCTTGATCCGCTACCGCCATCAGCTAGGATTTTCCCACGCAACAGACGGTATATTTTTAAAAGAGAAAAGCTATGGAGTCGGGGCCGGGGAGTACCCTAAGGGACACTGGCCAAAATACAAATAGACCAAAAATGTTCGACTCGGTCGCGTACCAATCCCCAGCAAAAACTGGTAGAACTAGGACTGCCTCGGAAAGGTCACCGCCGCAGACGCCGACAAACCGGGGAGAGAAACAAATTCGGAGGCCAAAGGCGACGCCTAAACCCCCGAGCAAGAAGGCAAAACCACTCGAGGGAGTCGACAGCAGCAGCGACAAGGGGGACGACTCTGACATGGAAATGTCCGACGCGTCAACAGAAGGATTTGCACCGGGTGGAGAGATGCTGGAAGAAGGAATGGCAGCGATGACCATGCAGACCATACTCACCCTCAGCATGGGGCTGCAAAAAATTTCGAACCACTACCCCTGGCCGGAAGACACCCTCGACAGGGTTCGGGCCATCGCGTATAAATTCAATCCAGCATGGTTTGAGGAAAAGACCGACTCAGATGGTACGTCGGAGAGCCAGAACACTGAGGCTGACTCGCGTCTGAAACAGAATGACACTGTACTGGAACTCGCGAAGGCTGTCGGGAACCTGTCCGCGCAAATGTCAGCACTGCAACGAAGTGTGGAGGGGATGTCCAAGCAACCCACTGGGAAGGCCGGGCACAATCCAACCATACCCTCTGGACCCAAGGAAGTCCACGCGACCGGACCCGTCCACAAACCCGTATCGACCAAAACCACAAAAACAAAACAACCACCGACTGTCGAAAAACCAAAACACCCGCTCGCGTCATACCACCCCTCCCGTCTCATCGTAAACCTGAGGGACCCTCCAGTGGGGGCTGGACGTCTCTCAGAACAAGAGGTGGTGAAGGTCGTCAACAAATGTCTACAAAATCACGACGACTCGAAACACTTGTGTGTGACCGCAGCCAAATACAATGCGAAGTCAAGCTGCATCATCTTCACGCGGGAAGACCAGACGGCGGAGGAACTCCAGAAACACGAGGACAAATTCCTCAGCGAGATGGCCTGTGGGGCGCAGACCACGACGCGACTGGACCTCCCATGGTGGAAGATACAAATTCACAATATGTGGACGGGAATCGGGGACGGAAAACTTCTAACGGGCGAAGAGATTTGGGCAGAGTTGAACCGGAACCACCCAGTGCTAGCGAGGATGACCCTCCTGCAGCCACCGCAGTGGATGAGGTTTGCCGTGGATATGGAACGCGAGGGCCAAGCGGTTTCGTCGGTAGTTATCTCGCTTCAGAACGAGGATGATGCAAAAGCTCTTCTAGAGCGTAAATCAGTAACGGCCTTCGGCCACTTCTGTGAGGTCAAGAAGCATGCGTCCACACGCCCGGATCAGCAATGTACGCGGTGCTGGGGCAGGGGACATGTAAAACCCCGGTGCACGAATGGGGTGAGATGCCGATTGTGCGGGGAGAACCACGAGGAGAAAGACCACCAGCCGGACGCAATAGACGTCGAGATGGAGGAGAGCACGCAGAACCCTGCGAGCAGAGGCCTCAAGTGCGCACAGTGCGGAGGAGACCACGTTGCGAACGATCGCCGATGCCCCGAGCGGGCGCGCTTCATTGGGATGATGAGGGAGAGGGAAGAGACCGGAGGTAAGACGCGGGGACGTGGGAAGAAGGCTGCAGGGAAGGCAGGGTGGACAGAGGTAGGAAGTGGAGGAGCAGGGAATAAAGATGGGGCACTGGCAGATAGCGCCAAGACAAACACCGCACCAGCGACCGGCGCCAACACCTTCCAAGTGCTAACGGTACAGCGGACCGAGGACGAAAAAGTACACGAGGTGCGGGACGCCTTCCCACGTCTCAACGATGCGCAGGCATTGGAATGCCTGAGAGGCCAGGGCGGGGATCTGGCTAAGACCCTAGATGTCTTGCGCAAGGCAGGTGCAGAGACACCGCGCCCCCCCCTCCAGTTCGTCGAGGAAAACCCGGGAGAGACATATGCGCTGGGAGGGAAATGAAGACACGACCCATCCGCATCTTGCAATTGAATACAAACCGGAAAAACGAGGTAAGCCATACAATATTGAATGATTATAACGATAGATTCGACATAATACTGGCGAGCGAGCCATGGTGGGGGACATAGGGAACGAGGTGGAAGGCCCCGCAGCGCAGAGGGCATGGACCCCTATCCTGCCAGTGGGGACAGTCAGAAAGGGACAACGCCCGAGGGTGATGGCGTACGTGAAGCAGAGAAGGGACTTCACGGTTACGCTCCGCTCAGACATCGCGAAGGACCTGGACATCCAGGTCCTCGACATCCAGCAAGCACCGCATCCCACGACGACAATTGTTAACATCTACAGCTGCCCGAGAGGAAAGGGATCAAGGCGAAGGAGGACAGACGCTGCGAAGCGCCTGCAGAGTCTGCACCTGCCAGTGGATCAGCCGGTGATAGTATCAGGAGATATTAACAAGTACCACTCGTCGTGGGGCATCGGGGATCGTGCAGCCGCAGGACCTACACAAGATCTCGTCGACTGGCTAAACGAGAATGGGTTCACACTGCAGAACGAGAAAGGGATCCCAACGTACTTCGAGCATGCGGAGAGGGGGGCGATCTCCACCATCGACTTGACGTTCACAAACGCCGCTGCAACCGCACTCGACGCCACCAAAGAGTGGGCGGTGGACGGAGAATTAGCGAGTGGCTCAGACCACCACGCGCTCCGTTGGGTCATCGACTACGGGTCGGAGACTGTCGAGAACATAGCAGGTAAGAAATACAATTTTGCCAAGATAGACGGGGAGAAGTGGGACCAGACTTACAAAGCAGCTATCGACGAGTACGCGGACCGCTTCACAAAACTGAAGGATATGACCAGCCCGCGCTCGAGCGAGGAACTCGACGAGGACACGGCATTAATCCTACAATTCATGTCGAGGGCGACAGCCGAATCCGTACCTGAGCTCCGGCCAAGCAAGAAGGCAGCAGAGTGGTGGAGTCCAGAGCTGACAGAGGCCAATGGAAGGCGCAATGACCTGCGGAAACAACAGCAAGAGCGTAAGCAAGCAACAGGGAAAACCAGCCCGATCATCGCGAAGGCAATTCGGAAATCTACTCACCGTTTCAGGAAACTCTTCAAGCGAACCCGGACAGATTTCTACCAAAAAACTTTGGAAGAGGCGGAACCGAGAGACGTCTGGGGCTTCATGAAGTGGGGCAGCGGCACAAGAAACTACCCGTCCCCAGCCATTAAACGCGGCGGGGACCAGCCCCCAGCAGTCCAACACGCCGACAAGTGCGATGCGCTCCGAGACGCGCTCATGAAACCACCACCAGAATTGCCCGACAACGAACGGCCCGACATGACGGAGGTGCACCCCGAAGACATCGAACACACTCCGGTGACACGGGAGGAAGTGCGACAGTCGCTATTTGACCAAGACCCGGGTAAGGCTCCCGGGACCTCACAGAACTCTTTCCTGGTCGTGCGACGCGCCTGGGACGTGGATGAGGAGCTCATCGTAGCACTTGTGCAACGATGCGTGAACCTCGGGCACCACCCTAAAGAGCTCAAGAAGTCAATCGCCGTCGCTCTGCGGAAGATGAAGAAGTCAGACTATTCTGACCCGAAGGCTTACCGGCTTATCCAACTGCTTGAATGCTTGGGTAAGGTGATCGAGAGGGTTGTGGCCTTGCGCCTCGCGTACATGGTCGGCAAACACCACCTCGTCTCGGAGAACCAGTTCGGGCCCCGGCCGAACAGCTCCACCATCGACGCCGTCGTATCCTACGTTGAAGATGTTGAAGCGGCGCGGAATCATGGATTGGTTACATCTGTACTGACCTTTGACATCTCAGGTTTCTTCGACAATGTGAACCACGACCGACTTCTACGCGAAATGCGACGTAAACGCATCCCTCTGCCCATCGTTCGTTGGGTGGAGTCTTTCTTAAATGACCGCGAGGCAGCGGTGTGTCTTGATGGCAAAATTGGCGTGCCGAAACCAGTGAAGAATGGGATACCGCAGGGTTCCCCGGTATCCCCCGTCCTCGCGATGATCTACGCGGCAGAGATCCTGGAGCATTTCGAGTCGCAGGCAGCGACGTGGACGAAGGGGAGTGCCGCAGACGATAACCCAACCGCGCCAAACCTGAAGTTTTATGTCGACGACGGCAAAATCCTGCAGTCGTCGAACTCGTTGAAAACGAACGTGTACTTGCTGACTCGCCTCTTTGGCTTCGTACAGAAATGGCTAAAAGCTGTTGGAATGTCAGCTGCACCGGACAAAACTGAAGTTATGCACCATTCGTGGAGACACGACAACGGCGAGTCCCCGAAGTTCTACCTCAAGAACGACGACGGGACGGAGGTAGTCATAGAAGCGGGCCCCACACTGAAATGGTTGGGGGTCCTCTTCGACCGCAAACTGACGTTCGACCCCCATGTCCGGAGCTTGGCGGACCGAGCGTGCTCCAAGGTGAACGGGTCGCGTATGTTGGCTAACACCGTGAAAGGATTATCGCAGGAACACCTACGAACGCTGTACAGGACGTGTGTGTTGCCAGTTCTCACGTACGCCTGTCCAGTGTGGTGGACAGGAAAACAAAAACATGCCGAGTTGATTGGCAGGGTCCAGAACCAGGCGCTCCGCCATATCACCGCAACATTCCGTACAACACCCATCCGAGCGCTTGAGCTCGAGGCGAGCATTCCGCCAGTCGCGCACACGCTGGACCTCATACGGGAGAGATTCGCGACGCGTCTCCACCGCCTGGGAAACCGGAACCCCGTCATCCAGCGGCTGTCGAGCGACTGGCGCGATGGGGAGCCACCTGCCGCTCCGCCTCCACTCCCATCGCACAAATGCGTTAACCGCAACCGCAAGAAACCCCCGAAGACCACGCGACTTCTCCAACTCGCTGCGTCAACATACCACCCGGAGAGAGGCGAGAAGGTCTATCCCTTCCGCTCCGCGCCGTGGCGGAAAGTAGCACGCGACTTTGGCAACCGGGTATCTATCAACGCGAACGACACCCACATAGAGAAGAGCGAAGCGGCCGAAGTCCACAACGCGAAGATCGCCGAACTGGAGAAACGGCCCGAACATCTTCTGATGTACTCGGACGGCTCGCTGCTCGAGGACAAAGAGGCCCGCAAGCGCAACGTGGGCTACGCAGTAGCCGGATACCGTCTCGGCGAGGAAATCATCACCAGGGTAGGCCCGATGGGTTCCAAGTCGGAGGTGTACGACGCGGAGATGGCGGGGCTCGCGTGGGCAGCGAGCGACGCCCTGCAATACGCTAACACGCACCCAGATGTTAAACACATCCATTTCTTTGCTGATAACACAGCGGCGCTCGCGGCGATTTTCGACCCGAAGCCCGCAGCGGGCCAAGCTCACGCCCAGCGTTTCCGCCGATATGCAGAGATCTTCCTCGACCGCGACCCTGCGAACACGATCGACATCGACTGGTCCCCGGGACACGAGGACATAAAAGGGAACGAACGAGCGGACGAGCTAGCAAAAGCAGCGGCGGAGACGTGGTGCACGGACGAGCTCACGACGCTCACGCACGCGAAACGCGCCGCCAAGGACAAGGCCCTAACGAAGTGGACAGAAAAATGGAAGAAAACATACCCGACGGGCAGGTTTGGTCCCGCAGACCGTTTCCCGCCAGCATGGAAGCCCAAAGCTCACTTCACGGGCACCAAGAGGGAAGTCTATGGAAGACTAGTCCAATGCAGGACGGGACACGCTTTCATAGGTGAGTACTACGCAAAATTCGTCCCTTCAGAACCCGTTGCGTGCCCGTGCGGAGAACCTTTCCAGACGCGGGTGCACGTCTTGCGAGAGTGCGAGACCTACGCGTGGCACCGGGACATATTGGAGGAAGCATCAAAAGAAATCTCCATGCCCGAGATTCTGGGCACGGAGAAGGGCCTGCGAGCACTGGCGTTGTTTCTCGAGAAGACGGGCGCGTTCACGAAGACGGGCCGACCCCGGGCCACAGAGCCTTTACTGGTGGAAGAAGACGACGACGATAGATCGGACGGAGGGGACGGAGGATCGGACCGGGGTTACGGGGCCGACGGAGAGGAGACCGAGGACGGGGATGGATGATAGAAGAAGACGGCAAGACGCCGACACCGCCACGCACACGACGCGCCGGAGGCTAACTTAACCTCCAATGACTCTCTCGGGGTCAGATTCACAAGATACCACACTGGCCATTATGCGCTCTCTTTCCCTTTTCTTTTCTATGATCTACCTATGCTTTACTTACTCCAAGGTCACCCTATACTTTTCTACCCGAGACTTACGACGCGTCCACATCACAGACTAAAACCGCCGATTGGATCCTTCGAACGCTACGTAGAACCCACCGCCAAAAGATATCCTACATATCATGCGTTATTATTTATATTGCGTAGTCCTACTACGCCGGCTTCTTAATTACCTAGGGTAGTTTGCGCCGTTAATCGAACCTCTCTCTCTCTCTCTCTCTCTTTGCCCGCCTTTGACCTGCTCTCAACAACTTTAAACATAAATCGCGCTCCATCAGACATTCTAATGTGTCAGACGCGTCTACCCAGGTCCGAGACTGAGTCCCCGCTCTGGCTTAGTCTGGTTTTCGTAGTATGTGTCTAGTCAAGTTATCGGATTCAGAACAAGAGTTATGTATTTTCTCCTAGGCATTCTGTTCATTTTGTTGTGCTACACCCTCGTCGCGCAAGCCCTGACTGGCTACCAGACGCCCCACTCGGGGCAGACTTCGGCCTTGTACTACCTGATGCCCTCTGCATCTTCGGGCGAGTACCATGCACCGTCTTCCTCGTTCCGTAGCATCTATTTGGGTCAAGATCTAGCTGTGTACTGCGCACCGTCTTCGATGGATGCTTCCTCATATCATATGCCATTTTTCAGGGCAGCTTTGACTTACGTACGAGATTTCTGTTGCGCCAACCACCATCGAAATATCGATACCCTGACTATGGGACCTGGCAATCCAGGGGTGGTAAAACCTACAATGCTGCATTACAGAGTTGATATCCCACTTTCATAACGGGCATTCGTCTTGTTACCGCCGAATCTGGTGGCTTATTTGTTTTTAGGCCCAACCCCCGCAGCCACAAGAGATTTTCCATTGAACTCGAGCAAACTCTGTAGATGAATCAAGTAATTGACATACCATAGAAAAATACCTGGCGAGTTGAGCACCCAAGGTTGGATTTTTAGGTTGTTACAGTGCCTACTCTGACATCCTCATATTTTGTCCGCTCGACGACACATATTCGCTACAAGTACATTGTCAAACTCCTTCGCGTTCGCGTACCGAGTCGCCTTGATGTTCACGTCTACGTTTGAGGGTAGACTGCAACACAGTCGTTGCCTGCTGGTGGTGCGGATGTTCTTCCAGATCGGGACCTGCAGTCTCCGCGTCACCGTGAATCCTTTCACTGCGATCCAGACATACCTGGCCCCAACACGGTCGAAATCCACTGATAATCTTCGTGCGACCCGTCGGAATCTGGAAGTATATTCTCGACGAAGCCAATCGAAACCGAATTCGCAAATTGACACGCCGCTACCACTCGATCCAGCATGGGGTTTTCTGTGTCAAGTACAACGGAGTGGCGTGCTGGTAGACATTTCCCCCACGCGGCAACGAGCTCGCTTGCCGCGGTACCCGCCAGGAGCACTGACGGGATGAGGAAATTGTTCGAAGTGGTGCCATACACGCCCCTCGCTGAGCCAGACCGAGATTTGGATTGCTCCCCGGAACCAAGCTTCCCACCGATTTTTTTCGCTGCGATCGCCAAGGTGCGGCCGCGTCTTCCAAATTGACAGACGTCTCTAAACCGGAAAATCTATGCACGATAACAAGAATATGTTTCGTCGTCATGCCGGTGTGTAACGCGCAGAACCGCTGGTTGTGCGACCGTGGGGGCCGGTATGGAGGGTATTTCCATGCAAAAACACATTCAAGAATCCGCATGAGGCCGCCGGCCAAAAGTAGCGCACCCTCCCGGCGTGTGCTCCCATGAGCCATGAAAACCAGGACGACAAAGATTTGGATGATCAGCGTGCTAATCATCGCAATATGCGGGAGCCCAATTTTTGAGGTATATCCTGCTTCTTGTAAAATTCATCACGATCGTGCCTGGTGGGTAGCTATGCTGGTGTGTTTATATAGCGCGTGCATCCAGGCACCTTCCACGACGCGCGTTGCCCCTGAGGCTATGTCAGACAACAGAAGACCGGTCACCTTTGCATCCGGTGATGAATCGTCTCCGGTGGATCGGTGTCCCATCCAAGGCATAAAGGCATGGGAAGGAAACTTGCAGGCTGTTCGGGACTGGCTTCAGCCCGAGCCGCCTCTGTGGAATCACAAGCGCAGCAAGTTCGAGGATATTTGGGGAGGCGGATTCTCAAGTCCCGTTCAGCACGAGTTGAATAATGGATGAAGGCAGAAGACTGCTTACTTGCGATGTGAATTCAGACATCGTTAAATCTGGGACGATGGCGGGAGATTAATCACGAACCGAGGGTCGGGACTTGTTGTGTTCCTTGAGACCCTGGCTTTAATCGCATAATGATATCAATGTCCCAAACGGCCAGTGCGAGGTATCCCAGTCAGTTCTTTTTTTGCTTGATTGATAAATGGACAGTAATCCGTCCCTGGTTGCAATGCAACAGATGTGGAGGAAGAATGGACCTTCGTCTGTGATATTGCGCGAGTCGCCTGACAGATTGAGTGGTTAATGCCATAGGACTTGTCTTCACTCAA
>JARJLF010003777.1:0-12334 GCA_029378395.1 Mycena leptocephala | reverse complement strand
CTTCTCGAGAACGCCTCGGTCGCCAGTAGGGTTGGCAGGGGGCTGCCCCGCCTCGCATAGCCCGGGAACAAATCGATTCTCTCTACGGCGACGAGCCAGACGCCAGGGGCCTCCACAAGTATCTGAAGAAATTCTACCCTGTTATTATGATCTCCGCGACAGGTGAGTACTGAATTCTGCCTTGCAAATCTTTACTTACCTTCACCTCCAGCCCCAGCCAGGAGCGCGCCACGTTCTTCGTCGACCGGGACGGCCTCATCTTCATGTATAGGTCGTTCCGTATTGCTGAACTCATGCACCGTGCCGACGAAATCCAGCGCGCACACGACATCCTTGTAGGTTCTGACCATACCGACCCCACCTGGCAGAAGCATTACTTGGGCGGCCAGCGTGGGGACCATATAGCCATCATCTTCGGCCACCATCGTCAGTCTGCACAGGTTTGTCATTCTTCCTCCCTTTCTCTTTTGTTATATTTCTGACCACCCCTACCAGCCTCCACGGCTAACCAAGTGGCACCTTGACCACATGGATCGCGTTAATGCCTTCATGGAACTGCCTGTTGTCAAGACCATGATGTACGTTTTTGTATTCTCACTTATGTTTCTAATAACTAACAATCCACAGCGGCTTAGTTTCAGACATTGTTGCCACCGTCTTCCCTGGCGTAGCTGCCCGGTTCCTGGCCGACGCAGACTGGCACTGGAGGAGGCATGGCATCAAACCGATGTTCGGCCTCTTCTGGTGCCTTTGTCTGAACGCCTGGTTCCCTGGCCAGTGGCGGATCCACTGCCGCCCTCATGCAGACAAGAAGAACCAGATCGGTGTCTGCGTTCTTTGATCTATGCATTGAAGACAGCCCGTGCATTTTTTTTTTTGCCTTCCTTTTTTGCCCCAATGCTTATATATTTACAGTGCAGTTCGACCACCGCAAGTACACGTGGCTGGTGATCTGGGAAGCTGGCGTTGCGGTAGAGCTGCCGCCTTGGGTAATTTTAATCTACCCCTCGGCTTTATTTTACCACTTCAACCTGGACGTCAGCCGTACGTTTTCTGTCTCCAGCTTTTGTTTCCATTTCTCTGATATATATTTCAGAGATCCAGTTTGTGACTACCGACGGCTATGTTCGCCCCACGCCCGAGAACTCCCGCCCCATCGTCAACGGTGACAACGAGGGCGGCGGCAGTTTTGTGTTTTTCAATCAGTCCACCATGCGCACTGGCCCAGAGACTGGTCGTGATACCCTCAAGGCTGCTCGGGCAGCTGGCCACTCGGGCATCTCTGACTTTGGTGCCTCTGCACAGGAGGCTTTTTCTCGTCCTGAGTACTTCCACAAAATCTCCCCTTTGTTCTAGATGCTATTTCGTTTATTAATGTACTTGCTGTTCCGCTGTCTTACGACTTATATCTGAGTGAATTCAATATCAAAGTCATAACAGGGGTATGGAGGCAGGGGCTTAGTATTTGGCTTCATCCAGCCAGCAACATTCCCTCACAAGAAAGGGAGTTTGGTTGTGTACAAATGGAATCCATTCCTGGTAAATATGATTGAGGTCCAGCAATTGAGGCACAAATTGTGCCGCCACGCGTTTGTATTTACCAGAGAAAGGTTTCGAAAAGCACACATGAGAACCGAAGATTTTTTGCAGGGAACAAGTGAGAGTGCAGAAGTGAAGTAACAAATACGCCGCCTCTGAGTTGATCATTTATAAGGGAAGAAAGTAGGAGATTTGCCAGGACATGCTGTTGCCATGGAGAGCGAGGGGAAGAGAGTGGGCACGGTAGAAAGAAAGATACATCATAGGAGAGTGAGCAGCAGAAGAAAAGGAGGTGTGTCAGTGCTTGAATTCCGGTTGCTTGATGTTTCAAGTGATCAAGTGACCGACAAGACCCAGCTAGGCTGAGACAGCTTAAAAATTTTCTAGGCTTAGTCATCGAATGCAAAGCGTTCAGTACTTATTTCACAGACGAGGAAAATGTGAGACCCAGCAAGCAGCAAGCCAGGACTATAACCTGAGACCAAAACCACCACAACTTGTTCAATTCACAACAGAAAGAAAAAAAAACTCCTCCCTGATTGCGAAGAGTACAAGAAAATCGTCCACAGCTTGGCCTGCTTGTCATGTCACAGCTCTCTGTCAAGAGGTGCCACTCATGCCAGTGTGTGGCTTTCTTCAATGAAAATTCATTTTCCATGCCAATTCTTCCTGCCATTTTTTCGATTTACACAACCTTGAACATTGCAGCTTGCAGTACTTAGCAAAAGCTGCTGCATGACATCATGTATGGCAAACAAGTACTCGTAAGATGCCACGCACAGCGTCGGCCCATACCGATCAAGTTGTGGACTGAAGAATAGTAAAGGTGCTGTGCGCTGAGGGACGCGACCTCGACGGTGTACCTGTGTACGCTACGTTGTTGGTATGTTGCACTGCTAATTTTCCCTCCGTCTTACAACAAAGGGTAGGGGCAATTTCACATTCTGAGGATAGACTGCTATTGAATCTTGGCTTTATCATACCCGCAAGCAGCTCCCGCAATAATGACCGACATTGATTCGAAAGAGACAATTTAATCGTTATTAGTTCCCTTGAATTTCTTTCCCAGCAGACATAATCCCTTGATACGGTCAAGAGGGGAGGAGGGGGCCGAAGGCCCCCGTTCCCCTTGTATCCTATATTTTTGCTGTTGTGCTCATGTTGGGGCTGATTGTACTCCAGAAAAAATTCAGAATGCATTCAAATGCAAATGTACGATCATTCAGGAGGGTATGGGTTTAGTGTTCTAGTGTTCTACTGTGTCTTTTTATCGATGGTCGCTCCTTTCACCCGAAACTCCGAGGTTTCGCTCATTATACAGCCTCGACCTTAATGCTCTCTGGCCGGATGTAGAGCACCTCATCATGGACCAAGTCCACAGCGGTGGCGATGACCTCGTGGTGGACCGAAGAACGCACGCGAGACCTGGGCACGAAAAAACTATCCATATTTTCGACGCTCTGTCCAAGGGCGACTCGCACTGCAATGATTGTTGGAGCAATTCCCTTCGCATCGAAAAATTAGGGATAATATCAGGCGGGATGGAGATGCACTTACCACTAACTACACCACAGCAAATGTCACCGAGTGTCTTTTGGTACGGACGCATCAGTATCGTATCAAGCTCAATAGTGGATACATGTCTTACGACATCGTAGGTGAATGGCCCTCCGAATCCAAGGGAGATAAAAGCAATCCCACCACACAGGTACAAGGCACCTGATTCCAGGATAAAATCCCAAGTTTCAGCAACAGGTAGGAAACTCTGCCAATGGCATACATCATGGCGCATATGGTGTGATATGTGCTGGCCATCTGGGCTCCGAAGACCTGTCGAGCTAAAATTGCGGACGAGGGACAACATCACAGAAACCTGTAAGCCCCATTAAGACGAAAGTCGTGAAAAGTGACACTCCAATGGATACATCGAAGTCCGCGCTGACAAAACCCGAGATATAGATGTGTCAGAAGCAAGGGAGACCGCACTAAAGTATCCAATACCTGTTGAAAATCCCATGAACCACTGTCACGACAAACCATAGTCTGAGGAAAACGCACCAGCAACGCTCAATGTTAAAAGAATTGGAAGAGGATAATCTTGATCTGGGAATTCCAAATAACATAGCAGCAGCATAGACTCGCGACCAGTTCGTTTCCCACGCACTGATCACGAGGGCAAGAAGATCAGTGCTGTGAAACGACTGGAACAACCGGTTGCCATTTTGGCTGATGCCCTATGAGTGGCTATGATGATTACATGGGAGCGGAATGTGTCAATACACTACCAAATACTCTGGTAATGGGGCTGGGCATCAGCCGATCCCAAAGTGGATCGTGTGGCTGTGCTCGCTTGGCCAAAAAATGGTTTTTCGATTCTTCGGCGCGCTCTTCGTTGTAGGCTGGCTCTGCCGCATGTATTTTATCTGCAAAATACATTAGACACTTTTCACTGTGTTTTCTCCAGTTCCGATATTTTTTTTGAGGGTCGAATGTTATCCCAGCAGCGCATCTTGCCAAGAATTTGATCTGTGTTCGACAGCATCCCAGGCTGCCAAAGTTGGCTATTAAAATCCCGTAAATTCACAAGAGGTACTTTCCATATACTAAAACCTTACGCAAATTTTCAAGGTCACCGTCCCATCGGTTGTTGCAAAGTACTTGTCAGAACATGGGGGGTTTTTGATCAATTCGGAATTGATGGCCTTGCATGATGCCACACGATTGCTGCGAAGTCCCAGAATACAGTTGCAATTGTCTAAGAAGAAATTTATACAACTAGTCTAAGATGGAATGGAGTCCTGTAACAAATTTTGACTATGAAACCAATAAAATGAGAAGTAGAAGTAGTCAGAATGCAATTCCACAAAACATACCGTTTGTCGGCTGCAAGAATTGCGGCTAGCATGTCTGATTTTCTCGAAATGGCCTTCAATGTTGTCTTGGTAAGTACCTCGTCCTTCCAAAGATCCCGACGAACGTCCAACTGGTCCCTGAGACATGGGCCACTAGTATTCTTCTTCCTCTTGACTGGCAATTTGGCCAGTTGTTCTTTGTCGGCGATTACCTGAATTGCTTTTAATCTGGCAAGCTCCTCGGCTGCTTCCTCCTCCTTCGCAGCCCTTCTAATGCGTGTCTCCTCGGCAACATGGTTCTTGAAAGCCAAAAGATCGTCTCGAAATTTCTTCATCTCCCCGCTCGCATCCTCAACACGAGCCAGCCGCATAACGTAGAGCGCATCCTCCTCGGTGTCCAGTTTTGCAGCCGCAAAGGCTTCAGTATTATTTCGATAGTATGCTGCTTGAGCATTGAAATGCTGCACAGTGCCGCCACGGACTCGGGAGTAGACTCGCAACGCTCCAAGAATCGATTCGTTTGCATCATTGGTCGGAGGTATACATAATTCAAGTTTTTCCTCGGGAGTCAGTGAGTTGATATCTGCGTCGTCGTCGTATTCGCGTGTGAAGCGTCGCCAGGCAGGTAAGGTAGACGTAAGAAGGTGGATGAGTAATTGCTCGATAACGTGAATGCGGTCAGGATGAGTAGTAACCCAGTAGTGGACGGAATCCATTGCGTATTGGTCAGGGAACGGTTTTCCATCCAGAGTTGCGTCCTCGGAGTCGCTGAGTGGACTGAGCAGAAGGTCAGTGTTGTCAATGAGTTTTTGGATATGCTCAATAATTTTTTTAGGCAGCCACGCGAGATCAACGTGGTTCGCGTTGCTGTCGCGAACAATAGCAAAGAGAGCGTCGGATATCGCGTTTTTGTAAGCCACCATAACCACAATCTTCCATTGTCTCGTCATTCTCCTGTCCCATCAGTGCATTTTTCTCCGAATGATTTAGGCCCGGTGTCGTCCAATATGCATAAGGTCACGACACCGCGTACAAACTGCAGTTTGTACGCGGTCTTCTGACCAGTAACGCGCTACGTTTGGCCGATTTATGACTCTCTCAATATTGACCGTAAATTCTCCCACACTTGGGGCCAGACAACTTCTATTTCAATTGGTACATTGATACAAGATATTACAATTGTATTGAAAATACTAGTTGTCTGAAGCGGTACTAGGCAGGCAAGGTTGTCCCACGCAAAAGGAAACTCTCTCAGGCCTTCATACGAATTATCGCGCTTGGCGACGTGGTTCAATATGGGCTCATCTCGTTGTAGGTGCCGGAATGGGTGTTCACTACTGAGTCTCCGTGGTGGTGTTACGTACGTCCCTACTGCCGTTCAGCGTGTCGGGTCTGTCGGGATTCCTGTGTGTCGGAGGTACTGTAGGACGTCCCATAACGAATGCAGTGTGTCGGATTGCACGAAATATCGGGAGGTGTGTCGCTTCTTCTGACATGTGTCGGATTGGAAAGATGTGTCGCTGTGTCGGGTTTCAGGGTGTCTCTGGGGGAGGGAAGGAACCCATTATGAGCGGAGCCTTGAGCGCTCCATTATGGGTCGCATGAATATTCTGGATGGAGCGGCAGCCAGCACAGAAAAAGGAAGGTCGAAATTAATTCGTGATGCTGAAAAAACAAACGTGTGAGGAGCAAACCTTGACGCAACCGAAACAATGGATTTCGAGCGGGGTGCCAGATGGATGGGGAAGAAAGCACAAATCAAAGAGGATACAAACATGCACAATCTGAATTGTAGCATCTGCTTAAGCTACGAGTAATAAAACAAGAAAACTGATAATGATCTCAGAAGCTCGGAAATAGCGAGCGCCCAGTGGCGTGCGAAAACAAACATGTACACACTGATTCAAGGGACCTCGATAATATACGAGTAATACGGATGTCAGCGTACATTATGTGGGTCTATGAGTGGCTATGATGATTACATGGGAGCGGAATGTGTCAATACACCGGTAAGTGGTAAGCATAAATACTTGTCCAGTTATTAACAAAGAAAATAGCATGCCTCAGCGTCCAATGGTGAATTGAACTGCGGCCAAGTTTTCGCTCAACACGCCGCTTCCCACGGTTGAAAACGCTGGAAGCCGTCAAATTGGGGGATAGTGCGTGCCGCTGTACTGCTCAGAAAGGAGAATTGAATGTACCATTGCTGGATTTAGCACAAATCTTGGCTGTAAATTGACGACGAGCAGTTTATATGGCCAGGGAAACTCCTGCTACCTTCTACTCACCTTCCAGAGTTCAGGAGCATAAGAACTATTCATCCTTTTTACAATCTTGTAGTTGTGACCTTGAATGGCACTAGTGAAGCGTAGAGATGAACCTAGTAGTGTGGAATTTTGAGGTCTTTCATTTAGTTCCGCTTCCAAGGAAACGAACAAGTAGTTCAAGAGCAATTGCCTATCTATCATTTGCTCAGGGGCATGTAATTGAGAGCCTCGATCATTCAGGTTAGTGCATCCTAATGACGAGCCTAGTGCGCCCTGTCAAGGGCTTTGGTTTGGTTTGGGTTTCGAGGCAAAGGGGTCAGCAGTTCAATTGCTATTGCTTATTCACCTTTTACTCAAGCCCACGCAGTCCTTAATCAATCGCCCGTAAGAATGGCCTCGGATTCATCGAGCCAGAGGGCCCGGAAGAGGGGTGAAAACACCGTTTTTTTTTTGACAAGCTCCAGAAATATTTATTTCGCCTGGCATAAAGATGCCCTGCTCATACTATTGGTATTGGTATGTATCTTCATGATGCAAGTCTTTTTAAGGTGATCCATGTCTCGAGCCTGAAGTTATTCACGATTCATTCCTGAAATCGGCCAGATCGGGGAGGTTGTCACAGTATGTGACGCTCCGAATGCTCGTCACCCACGCGCGAAATAATTCTCATACTCAGAGATGGGGTCTATAATTTGTCTCTCAGGTCCTGAACCGCGTTCAAAGGTCTATTCTTCATCCCAGGTGTACTAGATGTATTATAGTTGAGGAAAAAATTGCAATAGTCACAATTAAGAGGTTCAAGCTTTCATTTACCAGAGAGTGGTTCCCAAGCCCTAGAGTGTTACTTTGAGTATCCAGAATCTCTCTAACTTTTCATAATGACATGACCTTGCCATCTGTGGATCATAGAATGTGTATCCTCCATTCCCATAAGCCTCGCTGTAGGCTTGGCTACTTGGTAGAAAAACAAGTTATCCTAGAGGCTCAGAACCTCCGGATTTTGGATCTGACGCACGACCCGACGCTTAGGGATACCAAATGTGGTTTCTTTATGTGCTAGAATTTGCCCATGGGTGGGTACGAAACGCGTCGAGCCCTCAGTAACCACGTGAGGTGGGATACAGATATTGAATTTAGTTGGTCAACAGATGGCTGATCAGGTGGGTTACAGCTGGAGAATAGGCTGGAGAACTCATGGCCGCCAGCTGGCTGTGAACCAGACAGCTTTCGTGCCACGCATCTGTCGGGTGACCATGCCAGCCGGGGTCAGCGTGTCGGCACTTTGGCGGTGTACCATTCTCTTGTGCTGATTATGCACACTAACAAATTTGAAACAAAAACAAGTTCAATATTCAATATTCGCACGATCTGGCAGAGCAATAAATCTTGTATCCACACTTGATTGGTAGTTTGAATATCACTAATCGGCACCGAACTGATCAATACATACATACCCTTTGCTAGAATCTCTCGGGCACAACGGAGCTCTCTGTCAAAGATATGGCAGATGACATACTCCTTGCATGTAGCCATCGTAGCACTGGAGCGCTACAGATGAATGAGCCGCAGCTATTCGTGCTACCACCTACTTTGAAAGTGGGCTTCGACCCTGAGATTGAGCTACTGCACCACATGTCCGTTAACAATTCCAATGTAGATATAGGGTTGGTTTCGTTCTTTTGAACTCATCAGGTGGGCAACACAGCCCACAACCAACGGCATCTATATCAGGCAGACAATTTGGCATATTGTTTCCCATGATGACGGCCTGACAGCAGGCAAAACAACTGGCCGGGTTGTTCTGCCTACCCTCAAGGACAATCATCGCCGACTGGCCAGAAAGAGACTGTGTGACTGGCCGGGCCACACAGCTCAATCTGTCCCCCAGAACCCAAACAGAAGTCGCAACTTGTCAGGTTGCAACAACCTTGATCCCCCAGAACCCAAATAGAAGTTGCAACTTGCCAGGTTGCAACTTTTATCACCCAGAACCCAAACAGAAGTTGCAACTTGCCAGGTTGCGACCTTTATCCCCCAGAACCCAAACAGAAGTCGCAACTTGTTGGGTTGCGACGTCCTTGATCCCCCAGAACCCAAACAGAAGTCAAACTTGCCAGGTTGTGACTTTTATCCCCCAGAACCCAAACAGAAGTTGCAACTTGCCAGGTTGCAACTTTTATCCCCCAGAACCCAAACAGAAGTTGCAACTTTTATCCCCCAAAACCCAAACAGAAGTTGCAACTTGCCAGGTTGCACGACCTTAATCCCCCAGAACCCAAACAGGAGTCACAAATAGTGTATCCCTTCAGAACGTGTGTGGCGTGCAATGGCAGTGCTCATGGTCAGCTATGATTGAATAAATGTTCATACATGAGGAACAAACATTCCACTCACCAAGCAATACAGAGAATGTAAAAGTTTCTTTCATGCCACGGGTAGAGACGAGATGAGTTTGGAGGAGACTACCAATTAAGCATCAATGATGCTATGTCGACGCTGGACCTATAAAGCATCGATAAAATATCAATAAAATCAAAATTTTAAGGTGGAAAGAAGAAAAAGGGTATGACTACCCAGCCTTGACTGCTCTCGGAGAATTTCGACAAGAGAGAACCACGCTCTGCCGATGCTAATTCACGGTGCATTATGTGTGAACAGTATGAAAGAGGGTGATCAGACCTCGGTCAGGGGCTGCCATGTGGCTTTGTGAATAAACACGGCAGAGGGGCAGGCAAATGAAAACAAAGGAAGAATGGGGCAGAGGCCAAATGGGCGTGCACAGAGTGGGGTGGCAGAGGCCAAATGGGCATGCACAGAGTGGAGCGGCAGAGGCCAAATGGGCATGCACAGAGTGGGGTGGCAGAGGCCAAATGGGCATGCACAGAGGGGTGGCAGAGGCCAAATGGGCATGCACAGAGTGGGGGCAGAGGCCAAATGGGCATGCACAGAGTGGAGCGGCAGAGGCCAAATGGGCATGCACAGAGTGGGGTGGTAGAGGCCAAATGGGCATGCACAGAGTGGGCAGCAGAGGCCAAATGGGCATGCACAGAGTGGGGTGGCAGAGGCCAAATGGGCATGCACAGAGTGGGGTGGCAGAGGCCAAATGGGCATGCACAGAGTGGGTGGCAGAGGCAAATGGGCATGCACAGAATGGAGTGGCAGAGGCCAAATGGGCATGCACAGAATGAGGAGAGGCCAACAATGCTGAATTGTCCTGAAAAGCCAAGCCTTTATATATGTTCTCGGAAAGTTATTTCCCGCGTCCGCTCCGGGTTTCGGAGGTTCCATGCACCGAACCCATAAAATCGGGATCAATATCTGAAGCCCGGACTCCGGAGTGCCTGTCGATCTTCAGTGCCGAATGAGTGCCGCCGAGGATTCTTAATGGACGACGACCTCGACTTTTTGACCAGACGTAACAGAATTCCGCTTTTCTCATTTCTGAAGGGGAGCCACACTACCAAAATCGTCCAAAAAGGATGGCTCCAGGGACTACCGATTCAAGTCAAGATAAGGATCCCTGATGAGTACGGAAGATAAATGGCCACCGAAATTACACTAGAACAATGTGATGTCTGCCTGAGAGTGCATTCAATGAGATAGACAAGGATCTGACAGCAGAGGATGTTGGTGCACTGAAACTCTCAAACAATGACAAATCCCTTGGAATCGATTTTACATTCCCTTTATACCTACCCAAAACGGCCGGTTCGTTTTGATTTAGCCACAACAACGTACAACATCGGACGACTCTCTTCCTCCATCATCGTCCACTTCCTTTGCACGTCCTGCTTCTTGGTCCTCCCACCTGTCCACACTGGTCTACACTCTACTGCCCGAAAGCAGTTAGCACGGTACATTTTGATTCTTCTCGCCTTGCCGCTGGATCACAGATCTGACGAGAGTCGCAGATGAGCGTGCCGACCCCAGCCCTCGGTTCACCCTCGACCATAACTCGAGGTAGCGCGCTTCGCGGCAAAGCCACTATCTCCCGCTTCCCATCATTGCTGATTCGCCACCAATCTGACATGAAACCTATGGACATCCCGACGCGGTCATGTAGGTCAAGAATTGAAACCAAGAATTATAATTCAAAGAATTATAGAACTATAATTCCTGATGAATATACAGGTACTTCATGAACTACTCAAGCATAGGCAGAGGCATATATCAGGTTATTTATTTTTGCACTCTCTAAATTCTCAACAAAACAAAAAAAAACTTGATATATGGTCTGACTAGGGAGACTAAGGCAGACGAAGGATTCAGGAAGGATCGAGAACACCTCCATAAGCAGGATTTACATAACAGCAGTTGGACTGCTAGAGAAAGGGAAAGACGGGATGTTATACATGTACACTTGCACACATTAAATGCTACACCCTGTCAACGACTTGACCATTGGTGCGCAGGGATGGAAAAAATCCATCACCCTCATCCCGGGATACACGCACGACCCTTTGGAGCAGTCATTCACAATACCTTCATGTGGACCGCGACCCAACCCTGCGAGCCCCTTCGCCTTGGACCCAACTTCTAACTGTGATCGGGGTCGAGATTGGATTTCATATTCTACGTTCTTCAGTATCATCGTTGTTCTCAATCTGTACATCTTCACTTCCAGATTCCACTTCAATCGCTTGTTGACTGGCTATCCGGAAATAGTTGCCGTGTTGTTATATCTTCATTCATCCAACCGACCCACATGCATCGGCGCTGCTTGAGCTCAGTTCAATCTGAATTCCAGCTTGGATCTCTAACACAACAAACCTGATGAAATTGTGACTTGAATTTTGAAGTTCATTTACATTTTAGAACGGTATGAATTTCAAAGATTAAATAACTGGTTCATTGTAGGTACTATCCTCCCCCACCTCCCCGGACACACCTACAGTGGCACTCTAAATAAATGCTGAGCCATGGTTTGACATCATTTCATGGTCGAATTCCTTCAAATGAAATTGTGGCATGAACATTCAGTAGTGCTAAGCTCGTTTGCATCGAAAAATCCATACCATACCTACTTCAATGTTGTGCAATAAAAATATTTGGGTGTTCTGAAAACCGACCTTGTGGGCTGGCATGCTATCGAAAATCGGTCATTGCAACATGAAAGTACTTGAAAAATGAAGTATACTCACATTTTAGTTGACTCGATTTGATACTCATTTGAGCTTACACGGAGGCTCTCAAGTTCGCCATTTTGGGCGAAAATAGGCGAAAATGCTCTGAACAAAGCAAAAGTGACCGATTTGCAGTGCCCATTGCAAGCTCAAATGAGTATCAAATCGAGTCAACTAAATGTGAGTATACTTCATTTTTCAAGTACTTTCATGCTGCAATGACCGATTTTCGATAGCATGCCAGCCCACAAAGTCGGTTTTCAGAACACCCCAAATATCTTTATTGCACAACATTGAAGTAGGTATGGTATGGATTTTTCGATGCAAACAAGCTTAGCACTACTGAATGTTCATGCCACAATTTTGTTCGAAGGAATTCGACCATGAAATAATGTCAAACCATGGCTCGGCATTTATTTAGAGCACCACTGTAGTACTCGGACAAACAATTTCTGATCCGTTTACCCTGAAATTGGTGCTATATGAAGCTGAAGATCCAGGCTATGAACGACATATGGGGGGGGTTGATTATACTCGCGTGGCCCACAACATG
>JARJLF010003776.1:0-12345 GCA_029378395.1 Mycena leptocephala | reverse complement strand
AAGGTTATTCTTGTTCAAGAGCAATTGAGCAAGAATCGGATTATCGTCGAGTTGGACTCGGTGAAGGGGACTGTACAGGCTTCATGCACATCGTACGTTGACGAATATTCCACGTACGGGTTTTCCTGATTCTATTTTCTCGTCCAGCTCTACCCATGGAGGATTAAAATCCAAGACCTATGTCGCGACAAAGAAGGGGAAGATCTACCTTCGACACAATTGCGTTCACGAAGACATCCCTATTGTCATTGCCCTCAAAGCGCTCGGTATCCAGTCCGACAAGGAAATTCTTCTTCTCACGGCTGGCAACACGGATTCGTACAAGGCTGCCTTTTCGACAAATCTCGAGGAAGCTGCGAAGCTTGGGGTGTTCACGCGGCAACAGGCTTTGGAATACATAGGGACGCGCGTCAAGGTGAATCGCAGGGTGATGGGTCCGCGGCGGCCTGCGTGGGAGGAGGCAATGGAGGCCCTTGCGACCATCGTTCTTGCGCACGTACCCGTAGACGGTCTCGACCTCCGATCCAAGGCAATTTTCGTGGCCACAATGACCCGTCGGGTGCTCATGGCCATGGAAGACGACAAAATGGTGGATGATAGAGATTACGTCGGAAACAAGCGTTTGGAGCTGTAATTTTTTTTCCCTCGCGTTCATCTTCCCATTTGACTCATTCTTTCTCTCCCAGTGCGGGTCAACTGCTGGCTCTACTCTTTGAAGATCTCTTCAAGACGTACAACGCCAATCTCAAGACTGCCATGGACAAAGTCCTCAAAAAGCAGTCGCGGCACGAACGAGTTCGATGCGTTCAATACCATGCAGTTCCAAGGCGACCATCTCACTTCTGGCTTCACGCGGGCAATATCCACAGGAAACTGGTCGCTGAAGCGTTTCAAGATGGAGCGTGCTGGTGTCACTCATGTCCTCAGTCGGCTCAGCTTCATCTCGGCGTTGGGAATGATGACTCGTATCTCTTCGGCAGTTTGAAAAGACCCGCAAGGTTAGTGGCCCGCGGGCCCTGCAGCCAAGTCAGTGGGGTATGTTGTGCCCGAGTGATACGCCTGAAGGCGAGGCGTGCGGGCTCGTGAAGAATCTGGCGCTCATGACGCACATCACGACGGACGTCGAGGAGGAGCCTATTATCCGGCTTGGCGTTCATGCTGGGTGTTGAAGGTCGGAATGCATTCGTCTGACTTTGAGCACGCACTAACTTTCCTGTTGTTTTCCAGACATAAGCCTCGGCACTGGGACGGAGATCTACGGCCCCACACTTTCGTTGTGAATGTAAACGGAACGATCATCGGCCTTACACGTTATCCCACGCGTTTTGTCTCGCAATTCCGACGACTACGGCGAGCACGCCGTATTAGCGAGTTTGTGAGCGTCTACATAAATCACCACCACAAGGCTGTTCACATCGCCAGCGACGGGGGCCGAATCTGCCGCCCTACGATCATCGTGGAGAACGGCCGACCCCGAGTCACTTCGGAGCATGTCTCGGTAAGATCTTTCCCGCTACCGCGCACTGTTACCGCACTGACTGACGGGAATGAAGCTTCTCAAGAAAGGCGCGGTTACATTCGACGACTTTCTCCGGAAGGGGTTGGTTGAATACCTGGACGTCAACGAGGAAAACGACACGTACATTGCCTTGTATGAGTCTGACATCGTTCCGGCCACGACACATCTCGAGATAGAGCCATTTACATTGCTGGGCGCTGTTGCCGGCCTCATCCCATATCCGCATCATAACCAATCTCCCCGGAACACCTACCAATGCGCTATGGGAAAACAAGCGATTGGCGCGATCGCGTACAACCAGCTCAATCGGATCGACACGCTTCTATATTTGTCGGTGTACCCGCAGCAGCCCATGGTCAAGACTAAGACCATCGAGCTTGTCGGCTACGATCGTCTTCCGGCGGGACAAAACGCGACCGTGGCTGTGATGAGCTACTCTGGGTATGATATCGAGGACGCGCTAATATTAAACAAGGTGATCTTATTCCTTTTCCATTCCCGCCGGGAAACTGAAATAATCTCGCTGATAGGCAAGCCTTGACCGGGGTTACGGAAGATGCCAGGTTCTACGCAAGAACGCCACGCTCATTCGGAAATACCCCAATGGCACGTGAGTTGTATTTCTATCGTCCTTTCGGACCGAACCGTATTGTTTTGACGCCGACCTCTCAGGTATGATCGCCTGGCGGATGCGCCTCCGGATGAGAACAATCCTGGACAAGTTGCCAAAAATATGATATCATCCAGCTGGATGGTCTGGCGGGTGTGGGCGAACGCGTTGACCCGGGTGACGTCTATATTAACAAGCAGACGCCTACGAACGCGACAGACAACTCGTTCAACGGCCAGGCGGCGACGGTGCCTTACAAAACACCCCGATGACATACAAATCGCCAGTTGCAGGCAATATCGACAAGATTTTGATCAGCGACACTGAGAATGATCAGACACTAATCAAAGTGCTCATCCGTCAAACCGGCGCCCTGAACTGGGCGACAAATTCTCCTCCCGTCATGGACAGAAGGGTGTTTGCGGGCTGATCGTGAACCAAGAGGATATGCCATTCAATGACCAAGGGATCAATCCTGGTAAGGGTCTTCAACTTGGCTCCTTCGTGGCAAGCCTCAGAGCAAGATATTTCAGATACGATCATGAACCCACACGGTTTTCCTTCGCGGATGACGGTTGGAAAAATGATCGAGCTTCTCGCCGGCAAGGTACGGAATTTCCTCAATTGCATTTTTCACGTTTATGACCGGTCTGTAGGCTGGAGTTCTTTGCGGGAAGCTCCAGTACGGCACGGCGTTCGGTGGTTCAAAGGTGATCTACGTTCTCCTTGCAGAAATTGGAACACGAAGCTGATGATCACGATTTGCGGTGCAGGTGGAAGACATGAGCCGGATTCTTGTGGAGCATGGATTCAGCTACGCCGGCAAGGACATGCTGACTAGCGGTATTACCGGCGAGCCCCTGAAGCATATGTGTATTTGGACCCATTTACTATCAGGTATGTTTGTGCCTGCCGTTCGCTCTGTCTGTCACGACGACGCGTGCTGATTTTGAATAGAAACTCAGTTAGTGGATTTCATGCGGCAATGCTTTGGTTTAAGCTCTAATTGTCTCGTAACTCTGCAGAACATATGGTAATGGACAAGATGCACGCCCGCGCCAGGCAAGTGGTTTACGTCCGTCTACGACGGCTGGCAGCTAATTCAGTTGACAGAGGACCGCGCGCGACACTAACGCGCCAACCCACTGAAGGTCGCTCCCGGAAGGTGGGCTGCGGCTGGGGGAGATGGAGCGCGACTGCCTTATCGGATACGGGGCGACGCAACTGCTGCTCGAGCGTCTCATGATCTCCTCCGACAAATTCGAGGTGAACGCGTGCTCGAAGTGCGGGCTGATGGGATACAACGGATGGTGTACATACTGCAAGAGCTCCAAGCAGATGGCGCAGCTGACGATCCCGTACGCTGCCAAACTGCTGTTCCAAGAGGTTTGATTGTTGCTCCTTGGGGTCCGTGTTTATCCGTGCTCATTTATATTGTCTTTCTAGTTGATGGCAATGAATGTGGTCCCTCGACTTGTTCTTGACGATGCGTGATGCGTGATGTACCGGGATGTACCGACTTGGCCTTCGGCGCCCGCGTTAAAGTACGCGGAGCGGTCTACTAGTAGAGAAATGTATTATATCTTGTATTTCTAGAAATCCTAGTGCTTTTTTGTTTTCAAGCGTTTAAAGCGCTATTTGTTTGTCGTTGTGTCAACCCGAGCACATTGCCCTTACCCTCCTCCGCCATGAACTCTCGCAGTGCAAACAGTGCTACCGCCCTTCGCCGGCTGATGACCGAGTACCGCCAGCTTACCTCTGGAGGTCCGCTTCCCCATCTCGTCCGTCAGCTCGCATCTCACATGCCGCTCACCGTGTAGGCTCGCCCGATGGAATGTTTACGGCGGTATACACATTTATTCATCTTGATGCACCAAATATCAATGTAAACCATCTAGGTCCCATTTCTGAATCGGATTTCTTCACGTGGGAGGCGCTCATCTGTGGCCCGAAAGATACGCCCTTCGTAAGTGACAGCCCGACGATCCAAGCAATTCATTAAGCTCTCCGGGATAGGAAGGTGGTGTATTCGCTGCAAAGCTGACATTTGTGCGTTGCGTTCCTGCCAAGTCCGGGGTTTTGCCGTGCGTCTAATTGCTCGTTATGCAGCCCACCGATTACCCGCTATCCCCTTTCAAGATGAAGTTTGAGCCCCCGCTGTTCCATCCAAACAGTGCGTATCGTATCGCGCCGTCCTTTCGTTCATGTTTCGGCCTGTCACTTTGTGTAGGCCAGGCTCCGTCCCGCTATACTTTGCGTCGATACGGAGTTTATTCCGGCCGGGAAGCTGTATCTTTTCCTCTGGTTTTTTTGGGGGGTCTCCATTTGCGCATTGTGATGTAAACGTTGGCGCAGCGCATGGCACCCGATCTGCCCGCCATTATGCAGTGGTTATCATTTGCTCCCGTGCCGTTCCAAACGCGTTCCACGCTCCTCATTCACGCGACGCCGGATAGCTTATTTCTTGCCATTTCCAATTTCCCTTTTATTCATTTCCAATCCCTGATCCGAACGCTAATCTGCGCCGCGCGCACGATCCACAGTCTACCCCGACGGCAATGTGTGCATTTCGATCCTGCACACGCCGGGCGACGACCCGACGATGTACGAGCAGGCGTCCGAGCGCTGGAGCCCCGTGCAGAGCGTCGAGAAGGTTATATTGAGCGTCATTTCGATGCTTGCCGGTAAGCCGTTGATTTTTTTTCTTTCTTGACCCTCGTTTATTTTTACGGCGCTTATGTGTTGTTTTCTTTCTTCTTCTATCCAAAAATATTATTTCGTTAACCCCCGCCACAGAACCGAACCTCGAGTCGCCCGCGAGCGTCGACTGCAGCAAGCTCTACCGCGACAACCGACCCGAGTACGAGCGGCGCGTGCGCGAGTCGATTCGGGAGCAGCTTGGGCTGTAGGTACCGGTCGTTCGTGTGGACGACAGGTTAATTCCTCTACGCGCCACTTGTCAATGTACACAAACTATTGTATCTGTATCTAATGGATCGTTTGCTCGTGGATAGAATTCCCCCTCCCCTCACTCGCTCAATACCAACGCTGCACGCTGACGCATTACATCAGCGGCCAACCCCACGCAATCCACAATCCATTATCATTATATCTAAGTAGGCTAGTCTGTCCCCATCCCTCGACTACCGTACGGGTTCTTTTAGTCTATTTTTTCCAGGGTGCGGAACGTCCGTGCGGGGTGTTTTTCTGCGAGCGATCCGAGTCTTCGTTTTCGTCTGCCGGCTCGTTCTTCGCGACACCAGTGTACGCGTGGCGGAGTCGGAATCGGAGGACGGCATCACATCCTCTTTCGCGTCGGGCATCGACACGGACACGACCCGCGAGCGTCGCGTCGCTCTCGCTGTCCCCGTCCCCATCGCTGCTGCTGCTGCTCCCATCTCCTCACACGGCTCCGCCTCCGCACAGATCATCACGACCTCTCCAACAACCTCGCACGCCTTTCCCTCGTCCGGCGTATTTCCTCCTCCGGCGGCGCGAGGCGCCAGTCCATGCCCAGTCCGCGTTGGGTGGGTTTCAGCCATGCCACCACGACGCCTCCGTGTCCGCACGCCCATCGCCCTCACCCGAATCGATTGGTGGAATCGATTCGGAAGTCGCATCGACCCCCCCAAACGACCGCACCAACCCATCCCCAACAGGTAGCCGTCTCGTCTTATACTCCCGCCCGTCCCCGCCCCCGCCCATGAGGTGCCGCTCGATGTACTCGTTCCGGAAGATGCCTTCTGGGTCGACCTGTAGGGAGGACGTGTCAGCGTCGGTTCGTTCGTCAGCGTAAGTGAGAAGTTTTAGTATATCATCAACACCTGCGATGCGTCGACGTCCGCGAGGTCGCTCGCAGATCACGCCTCGCCCGCCGCTCGCCGCCCCTCCCCAAAACAAGAACAAAAACAAAACAAAACCCCCCCAAAAAAATAGACCAAAAAGGAAAAAAAAAAAAACGCCACACAAACGCCACACAAACGCCAAGACGCCCCAAAAGGCAAGCGCGGAGATAAGCCGCACGCGCGCCGCGTCCAATAATCTTATCAGATTCCGCCCCTCGCGGGCCAAAAAAATAAAGGAGTCGCGCGCCCGACGAGGAGCGCGCGTGCGGGCGGCTGAGTGAGAGGCGCGTACGCCAAGTGGAGAGCGCGAGGAGAAGCGGAGGAAGAAAGGGAGAGAACGACAAACAGAGGAAAGAGGGAGAAGCAAAAAAAAACGACAACCCACCTCCCTCACAACCTCCAAAAACTTGCCAAACTGCGGGTACAGCGCGCGCGTCTGGCGCGCATCGAGATGGTGTGCCTGGGTGGGTGGGTGCGTTAGCGCAAATCGAGGGTTTTTTATTTTGAGATTTTGGAAGGGAAGGAAGGAAGGAAGAAGGGAAGGAAGATGGGCGGGGAAGGAGGGGAGAAGGAAGTGGGAAGATAAGCTCGTGCAAGAAAGTCGGAGCCGTGTCCGTGTCCGTGCCCGTTCTCCCGTTCTCCCGTTCTCAGGAATAACACCGTTCTCCAGTTCCCCGTTTCCTTGCGCAGAGGCCGCTCCCACCTTGCCCCTCCTCGAAGGGGCACATAATAGCTCCCAAAAAGGTGCAGGAAGCCCCCCCTCCCCCCCCCCTCCTCAAAAAACCACGAAAGGATACGGAATGGAAGAAGAAAAACCCACCTTCGCCCAATGCGGCCTCCCCCCATGTTCCGCGAGTATACGCTCAAACTCGGCAAAGAGCGCGCGGTAGCGCGTCGGGAGGTTGTATGGTCTGTGTGCGCGTTAGCGTGAGCGAACGTTGAGAATGATGATAACAGAAGGCGGGGCAGACGAGGGGAAGAGGGAAGAGGGAGGGAAAGAAAAAATGGGGGTGGGGAGAGGTGAGGTTTGGGGGAGGGGTGGGGGTAAAAAGTTAGTGTTGGGTGGGAGGTGGGTAGGGGAGTTTGGGTAGGGAGAGGGGAGCGAAGCGGGAACCGAGACGAGAGGGAGGGGGGAGTTTGAGTTTGGGGTGGGAGATACGTTAGGGAAGTGGAAGCAGGGATTGCGAGAAGAAACGCCGTCCTCCGTCCTCCGTCCGTCTGCGCAAGAGCACGGAACGAGAATGCGATGTAGCAGTGCTCCTCCTCCTCCAATCTCCCTCCAGTTTTCCCTTCAAATACTCTTTTTTCAAAACGAAAGAAAAACGCACTTATACTGAACAATCCCAATCCAACACGTCTCCCCGCCGCTGCTCGGGCTCAGCCACAGGTCGTCCCCCGCGCTGAAGCGGATCTCGATGGGGAAGTGCGGGCGTTCGCCCTGGGGAGTGCGAGCGTCAGTAAAGGATTTTTATTTTAGAGAGGGGGGGAGCGAGGGGGGAAGGGGGGAGGAGGGAGGGAATAGAAAAACGAATAAACACATAAAAAAGAGCGGAACGCGCACGTTCGCTTGCTTTAGCGAGCGAGCGCGAATCAAAATTAAAATTAAAAGGGGGATGAGCGCGTTGGGAAAATGAATAAATCATGAAAACGGAAAGTCGAAAATTCAAGAAAAACGATATAAAAAAAAACCAAGAGAGATTGACAATGAGATGAACCCACCTGTACCCGTCCCCCCTCCCCCTCCAACCACCGCCCCAGCGCCTCCAGACAGGGCCCCGCGCCGCGGAGGGGAGGGCCCATTCGGTCGTGTGTTGGGGGTACTGTTGTGCGTGAGTGAGCGGAGCGAACGAGCGAACGAGCAAAAAAAAGAAGGAGAAGAGGGAGAGGAAGGTGAGAAGAGGAAGAGGAAGAGAAGAAGAAAGGCGTTTGAGAGTGTTCGTTTTTTTGAAAGAGAAAAGAGGGAAGAGGAGGGAATGAGAAGGGGAGGGACGGAGGGAAAGAAAAGGGAGCAGGGAGGAGGGAGGGAGGGTAGGAAGGGAACAGGGAACAGGGAGAGGGAGGGAAGGGGGGAAGGGATAAGATGAAGGAGGGTAGAAAGAACGTAGTTTTTGAGCGAAAAAAAAAAAAAAAAAAAAAAAAGGAACCGCGATCCACCCCAGCCAAGGAAGCAAGCGCTGGTGGATGGACCGTCACCGTCACCGCCACTCGCCACCTTCACCTTCACATCCCAAAAAAAACCTCCCCAAAAAAATATAACCTCCCCCCCCCCCCCCCCGCCAAAAAAAAAAAAAAAAAAAAAAAGAAAAAAGAAGAAAAAAAAGAAAAAAAAGAAGGGATTCCAAGTGAAATATAAAAACACCCTCCCCATTTCCATTTTATCAAGAAGATTATACGAAGAAGAAACAAAAAAAAAAAAACAGAAAAACTCACTCGACACTCGACATTAAACACCCTCACGCTCTCGTCCACAATCACACTCTTCTCCCCCTCTTTACCGCCAGCAAGCCAGCACGCAAGCCGCGCGGCCCAGATGTGTGCGTCGCGCGTTAGGTGGGAGAGGGGGTGCGAGAGGATGTGGATTGTGTACTCCATATGTACTGAGATAGGATTTGATGTAGGCGAGGAGGTAGGTGAAGAAGGCGGTGAAGGAAAAGAAGGAAAAGGCGAGGAGGGAAGCCCATATAAACGCAAACGACGAAAAACGATACAGGAGGCGGAAGAGGGGGAGGAAGGTCGAGGTCGAGGTCGAGGATGGGGTGCTTGAGGTGTTGTTCGAGGGAGCTTCCGATGCTTCAGAGGAAGATGGAGGAGGAGGGGAACTGGAAGCGGCAGAGCTGGAGGAAGAATTTGAAGACGAATTTGAAGATTGAGAAGAGCTGGATGAAGAGGATGAAGAGAAGGAAGGGAAGGAAGGTCTAGGAAGGGGACGCGCAAAGCGCGTAAGCAACAACAATAGCTGCACGGCGTGGAACCCGAAGAAGGAGTCCCAGAACCAGGAGGGTTTGGGGGCGGCGGGCTGTCGAAAGACGCGTTAGTTAAATGATAATATAAATATGAGGGAGAGGGGAAAGAAAGAAACGTACCAAACTGGTCCGACTGCTAATCATACACCTCACGCTCCCCACGGCGGGGAACCACCACAGTCGCACATGCTCGCCCTCCCTCTTCAGCTCGTCCAGCCGCTCGACGACCTCCCCGAACGGCCTTACGGTATGCTCCTCCCTCAAGCAGAACGCCTTTTCGACCTCGAGCTTGATGTCCAGTATGAGGCCAGTCGCGCCGAGCCCACACACGGTGGCCTCGAACAGGCGCACGTTGCGCGGGGGGTCGCGGGAGCAGTGCACGATCTCGTTGGAGGGGAGGAGGAGGGTGAGTGCGAGCACGTGGGTGGACATGACGCCAAAGTGGATGCCGGAGCCGTGCGTGGCGGTGGCGACGATGCCGGCGAGGGTCTGGTCGGAGATGGAGCCGAGGTTGCGCATGGCGAGGCCGTGGGAGGCGAGCGCGGCGTGCAGGTCGGTGAGGGTGATGCCGGCTTGGGCGACGACGTAGCGCGCGGGGGCGTTGACCTGGTGTCGTTAGTGCGAGTACGGCATTAATGAGAAGAGAAAGAACAACCTCGAGGACGGCGTTCATGCTTGTCATGTTGAGCATGTAGTCGCGGGTGCACGCGACGTCGCTGGGAGTGGCCGATGCCTACTGGGCGCAATACACGGCAGTCCCTCCTAGCAAGCTCCAGAGCCAGACGGCATTCATGCACAGTACGGGGGACGAAGACGGCGCGCGGGGTACAGCTAAAGGTTTTTGCCCAGTTCTCCCAGTTTACAGACTTGTTAGGGGCGGCTGGCAGCAACGCGTGGACGATTTGGTCGCGGGATTGACGCGCGTAGTATGCCATGGGTAGTCAGCCACATGGTATTTTTGGCGGGTGTTATATAGGATTTGCATTGGTGGTGGGACTGTGCGCACAAGAAGAAATGAAGAGTGAGACAACCAAACCAGAGTCTCAGATCCAAGATCAGATCAGATCTCAGATCTTGCCTGAGCCTCGGATCAGCCACATACGATTTTCCCTCTATCCCGCCGTATCCCACGCGATTATTTCTAATATCACACGCTTACTGTCCCCGGAACAGCCTCCGGCAACATTTATTCTTATTTTTCGCCTCCATACGCCCACAACGCCATTAGTCCGGTACCGTACCGTACCATCGCGATCGATCGTCCATCAAGACGATCCCGCAATCACCGACAGCGCTTTTCGCAGGGTTCAAAAAAATACCCTAGGCCTGTTGAATCAACCCAATACATATATTAAACATCCCAATGCAGATCATTCTCATTCTTCATATATATCTGTTCGAAACAGATATGTACCACCTACGTACCACAATCTCCATTTTCAGTTTCATCTACATCCACATCTACGCACCCCGGGCCAGGCAGGAACCCGCATCCCTTGCCTTGCCTTCCCGCGTAGATATAAGTAGGTACCCCCTTCTCTTATAGTCTAGGCGCGCGCCGTACCTGCGTTATATTTAAACGGTAAACGTGAATTATCGTTGATGACTGAATAGCTATAGATAGGAATAGATGGGTCGATGGGTGTAGGAAGGAAGAGTCGAGGCCCTTTCGCATCCTTTCACTGGGAATTATCGAAGAGCCTGGACGGGACGCGCCGGTCCAGAGTGCGAAGAAGGGCCAGAGTGCTAGTCCAGAGTCCAAGTACTGGGTGACTTTTCATAAGCATAAACAATTCTACGAGCATTATTTTCAAGCTTTCCGAGACGATGCCGAGACAGCTGTCGGGACCCCATCAATTGGGGACCCAGATGCAGAGACGATTTAGTGCGAATTTATTATAATCTGGAGGGGGGTCCTTACATACCCCCCTCCAGATTTTATTAAAAGGTTTTGGGCGACGAGGATGTGATGTTCGCCTCAAACCTGTACTTCGAGCTCTCCATTGGGGGCCAAAAAATGCACACCCCTACAGGATCCCCTCCCGACCTTTGTTGGGCAGCAGCGTGAGGTCGATTAGCTTATTATTTCCTTACGGGAGCTCAAGCACAGAATCCTCGACTTGATCCCATCGCTGGCACTCTCAAACAAGCTCAGAGAATAATTTCTGCTTATGGAAAGTCACCCAATCTTTTTGAACCGAACTGGACATGGGCATGGGCACAGACACGCTTCTCACTTTAAAATTTTCACCCAAACACCCAGGCGTGTCGAATCAACCCAACCCAACACCTATATAATATATCGATAATCCCAAATGAAGCCCTGTGTGACTTTCCCTATATCAGCGAGGTGGGCGACTGGCATGGCGTCAATCCCGTGTGTGTATTCAGACCAGTGCCAAAAAAAAACTTGACAAAAAATCGCGGACTTGGTTTTTTTCGCGTTTTTTTTTAAAAAAAAAAAAAAAACAAAGTCCGCGATTTTTGCAATACCGACATGTCGGGATTGCAAAATCGCGGGACTTCGAAAAAAAATTTGAAAAAAATGTGGAATGGAAAAACTCGAAACGATTTTGCAATACCGACATGTGCAAAATCGCGGACTTAGAAAAAAAAAAAAAAAAGGCGAGGTGAAAAACGCGAAAAAAATCGCGGTAATCCAATGGGGAACATCTACGCGCCCAGAAGGCAGGTAATGCTGTGCTCAGCGCTCAGCCTCTGAGAAAGGCATTAATGTATGCAGTGCATGCCAGTGTGGTCGACAAATCTGTAATACCGATCTACGCAGGGGGATACTCAGTGTTGATCCACTGGATGCGTCTACAGCACTCTGAGAAGGGAAGGGAAGCCGCTTAGGCAGAAGGGCGCGCTAATCTCGGACGTGAAGAATCAGAACGATATTTACAGTACTATGAAGAATGAATGAATGAAGGAAGGAAGGAAGGAAGGAAGGAAGGAGGGAAGGAAGGAAGAGTCGAGGCACGGGCCCCGAAGACGCGCGAAATTTAATTCGAGACGATTCGGTCCTTCCTTCCTTCCTTCCTGGATAGGATACAGATACACATACCAATATTTGGATTCCAGGGATTATAATAAGGATTAAGGAACGCCGGATGGGACGGGACGGAGGGAGACTCAAGTAGCTATAGGTAACTATTATGATATTATAATAGGTATAGGTACACTATAAGTAGCCTAAGCCTGTAGGGACGTATCTGCGCTCGGACCGGTGCCATGGGGCGGTAAATTCTAGGACTCCGACGGTTGAACCGTACTACGCAATATATAGTATAGTATAGTATTAGTATCCAGTGTCCACGTATGTCGTCATCCATCCACAGTCCACCACTTAGAATCGTCCTTCCTCCCTAGTCATCGGATCCACCCCCCACACACACACGCACACCC
>JARJLF010003775.1:0-12378 GCA_029378395.1 Mycena leptocephala | reverse complement strand
TATTCCCTTCCCTCGTTTACGTCGTTTAGTTCCATCCACCAGACTAAGGCATGGCACGAGTTAATTCGAGTGATCACGGGGACCTGCGTCTCCAAATGATGAACTCAGATCCGCGTTGACTTGACCCGTGGGTTGACCGAGTACTCACGAGTTTTGGAGAGAAATAAAAGAGGAGACGTCTGATACATTCCTCAGGGAGTCAGGGGTTATTTGTTGGGCAAAGATATTGAATAACCCCTGCCAGCCACTTTAAGGACCATTTTGTGCACAACACATCGAGTGCATTTGGGAGTTCAGATTAACGGTGCACCGGTACACCGGCGGCTATGATCGGGAGGGTTCACAGCCACTTTGATGCAGCGGAGCTTCAATATTTTGTGATGTGATGGGCTATGCGCGCTAAAATAAACAATGTACAAACAAGTGCGCGTTTTGCGATAATGTCCGACCACGACGCGTCTGAAGCCTCCGTCGACGCGCCACAACAGCCGGAGCCTCACACTTGCTCAAACACTCTGCTTCACACGACTGCTTTCTGTCCTCAAGCGTGACATTCTCCTTGTACAGCCTGTCAATGTAACCACTGGCACGGAGGAAGCTCCTCTTGTCCTTCCTCCCAGCATTACAGAGTTTGTTGCGGATGCTGTCGGTGTCCCCGAGTCCTCTGTCTCTGGCTTCTGGACTCGCTTGAGGGAAGACATCTGGGATTTACCCGAGCAAACTCTAAGCGAGCACGAAGAAGGACTTTTCCGGGAACATGGCTGGAAACGCGGTATAAGTAATTGGCCTACCCTTCTAATATGGGGAATTCACTGAACCCTGCTGCAAGCTTCTTTAACCCTCTACCCTCCATCCCACCACTGCACGAACAGCAACTGTGGCCGGCACAAGCATCTTACCAACGCCGAAATGCGACAAGTTGTTGTTTATACCGTCGGCAAAGGAGTTGTTCCAGCATGGGAGGTGCAGCTGTACTGCCGGGACTGCAATACCACCTACTATCCAAACTTTTCCGTTCATCGGGGACACGGACATATTACGCCGGCATTCCGCAATACATCCAAATTGGTGGGCATCAGTACGCCGAAAGAAAGTTGGCGGGATCATGGATTAGTCTCATGCTGGTCGCACAGTACGTGCAGGGACTTTTTCTGCCCACCCATATGCTTAATCATGATCAACTCAGTGTTTCCGCCACCAACTGTTCACGCGTATACGATATGGCCTTATCCGGTCAGGAGGAGCAAGATTTTGCTGCTGGCGGTTGGCAGTTCGGCTCCCTCCTCACCACCGACCACGTCTGGGATGCATTCATTATCTTGACGCTACTCGACTACCACGATCGCCGCAACACATGCCTCCAAGTCCCGCATACTGGAGATCAAAAAGACAGGTTTACGGCTGCCATGACCGCGCGTAATGTGGAAGTGATTGTTAGCGGCCAAGACGTCGTCGACCACTGCTGTGATAAGTGTATGCGCGAGTGGACCAGGCCGGATGGTACACCGTGTAAGTAAAATTTATCCTGTTAATCCGCACAGGAAATAACACTCACCTCCTTGCAGACGATGTTCAAACAATCATCAGCGATGGACTTGCAATGGGCCATGTCCGATGCCAATTCCCCCACTGCACCGAATACCTCAACAATAATCGGGATCGCTTCTGCCTCACCCACAAGGACCTCGAGAACATCTGCTCGATTGTCGGATGCGAGCGCCCAGCCACCGCGGGAAAGAAGTCATGCGACGACACAAAGCATGCCGAGATGGAACGTCTGCACTATGAGCGAGGTAAAGCAGCGTTCACTCTCCGCGATCGTCTCCAAAAGCATCGCTTGGCGCATCCCAGTGACGGCGAAGAGTCCGAGGTACTGATTGCCGAGGACGACATCGAGTGGTTCGAGATGGATGAACATGGAAATCTTCGCGTGCATAGCATAGAAAACCCTGGCTCAGTCGGCACCACAGATACCGCCGACTGCGAAGCGACCAAGTCTGCTGATGGCAACCGCAAGCACAAGGCGCTCTTTGGTCGATGCCGTACCCACAACGAGCAGATCTTGGTCTGGCCTTGCGGGATTATATTTGCACGCGCGACGTTCTATCATGCGGAGGCGGTCTCAAACGTCCTGGTACGTCCTTCTCTCTGTGAAAAGCAATCTCTTCTCATTGTTGCTTCCAGCTCTTCGTACAAAAAGCGTTCTCAGTTCCCGGTGCGCACAAGCCCGAGCATCTGGTTTACGACACCAATTGCGATGCAAAGCAGCAGGTCCTCGCGCACCCCGATGTTTGGGGCTGGTTCAACGACGTCGGCATGACTGTCGACGTCTTTCACTTCCTTCACAAACACTCCGCTGGCCATGTATTTTGCCAAACACACTGCAACCCCGTTGCGTATCCCGAGCTCATGAATGCCGATGGGAAGACCTGGTTCTTCAACACATCCGTTGCCGAGCAGACAAACGTCTGGCTTGGAGGGTATCACTCTATCTGCCGCGAGATGCTCCCCGTCAAGTACAACTTTTTCCTTGACGAAATGATTCGTCTTCGCAACGAGAACAAGCTTGCAGAGCTGAAGGCCGCAGGACATAACCCTAGGCGACGTGTTCGAAGATCTTAATACACATTCAATGATTGTTATTCTATCTACATTCTGGCTAATCTACATCATCGAGGTAATCTACATTATCGAAAGTAATAAAAATGGCCATTATACAAATATCTAATTGTGCATCTGCTCCGCATTGAGCTGTAAGCGGAACGTACTCCACAAGCCGTCCTCCGTCCTCCCCGCAGCCAGCGAACGACGCTGGAGCTCGGACGAGGCAGACTTCCAGCGTCTGACATTGTCGTCGTACGTCGCCGATTTGTACGGCCTCTGGAAGACGTGGATGAAACGAGGGCCGCGGTTCATCCCTGCCAGCTCCTGCGAGTCCATGCGGAGGATACCATCAACGACATCAACGGTGTACATCCCACCAGGCCATTTGAGGGTGGGTGCCAAGGGCTCCAATGGTGTCGTGGGCTCCGAGGGCTCCAATGGTGTCGGGGGCTCCGACGCGGAAGAGAGAGAAGGAGAGTAGAGGGAGAGGGCAGAGGGTGGAGATGAGATGGTGCTCGAGTGCTAAAGGCGCTAGGAGGTGCATGCCCAATGCTGACGACGTCGGTGTTGATGGCGAGGCGCGGGCGTTGAGGCGGATGAGGGAGAGCATTGTCCTCGCGCTTGATGCGGCGCTTGCGGCTGGTGGAAGCGGTGGTAATGGCGCTGACCTCCATGTCATTGTCGGAGTCAGAGTCGAGGATGATGAGTGGGGTGTTGCCCTTGAGCGTGTTAAGGGTGGCGCGCACCGCTGTGCGTTCCGCCTTGAGGTTGTAGCGCAAGTGCGCTGGCGCTGGCGCTGTGCGCGGGAGGAACTTCTCGATAATCTCGTCGTCTTCCGGACCGTGAACACCGCGGCGGCGAACGACGACAACACAGTCCTTCGAGACTGAGTGGATGAAGGTGGCGTCGATGCTCATCCAAACCCGCTGGCGCTCAAGGAACACGTCGAGGTCTTGCTGCAGGTCAGTTCCAAGGGCGTCGCACGTTTTCTGTCGGTCGAGAGCTGGTACGAGGGCCACGGCACGACTGTGAGCTCCGATGCATCAACCGACAAGATGCGGGGGTCACTGCCGGTCTGGATTTGTTGTCAGCTTCCAGCAAACACCAAGAGAAGGAAGACACACCAAATACAGCAACGTAAACCTTTCCATCTGTCGACGATCTGCAAATTGGCGGCGGCTCCCGCCTTGGCGTACATGGAACACAGCGGACGGCGGCAGAGTAGCTTGCAAGGGGGGTGGTGTTTGGGAGAAGAAGATGAGGTGCTGCCGCCGCCGTTCTGCGACATCCAGGTCTGGTTCATTTGTGTTGTTATATTGAACGACGGCGTGGGACGACGTTTTGCCCGGCGCTAGCTGCACCAAGGCGTTGGCGGGCGCTTGTTGGTACCGGTGGCGTCGGGAGCGGTGGCTCGACTGAGGGCCGGCAGGGGACTAGGGATAGTGATGTGCGGAGGGAGGTCGGGGGACGGGGAGAGGGCACGCAAGCGCGAAGGGCCCGCATCGCGGTCGGAGGAGGTGAGGGGGGAAGAGGTCGCCATTCGCGCCGTTGAGCTCCTCTGATAGACGATACGCAAGGCGCGGTCATCCTGCTCATGCGTCGCATAAGCTCATCCTCGACAGAGAGCTCTGGCGACTCTGGAAGTATACCCACCGCAATATCAAGCAGCCGCCCCTCTTCTGCGGCACGCGCCTCTTCTTGCGCTTGATACCGCTAAGGAGTCGCAGCGGACGTGTCACGTCGGTGAGGATGTCGTCGAACGAGAGGTGCCAGGGGTCAGCGGCTGTTGGCGAGGGAGCGGCGGGGGAGGGATGGCGATGGTGTTTGGCACTGAGGAGGTCTGAGAAGCTGTCGAATGTCGTGCCAGTTTGCAAGGACCTGCAGCATTGCAATGCTTGCGGCACATATTCCGCGAGCATGCCAGGTCGACTCGGGTACTCTTGCATTGGCGGCCTTCTGTGGTATTTCACAGCGGCGAGGCTCGCCAAGGGTCGCACGGGGCTGGCCAGAGGTCGCCTTGGACACTTCACTGGTGACTCGAGAGGGCAGAGGGAGAGCTGGTGCTGGCATGGGCGGGGAGTACTCCGGACCAAAGCGGAAGTTGAATGGTGCATGTCTGGGGTTAACACACTATGCGAGGTCTCAGCGTGTCTCAGCGAGCAGCGAACGACAAAAAACAACCTGCGCCAAGTATGTATTCGGAGCAAGGCCGCTTTGGTGAGGCGGGGGATAAGAAAGTTATTACACATTGGGCAGTGCAATACCCGGAGGCGGCGCCATTTAAAAGAAGAAAGATGGTGGACGGAAGCAAAAGAGCGAGGAGGATGCCTGTAGAAACTGTTGCCAAACAGATCACTACATATGACGTGAAAGCTGTTGGGCAAAAGTACTTTAGCTGTTTTGCGTCATCGATGTGATTGAATGTCCGCTTCGGGCTGCCGCGTTGCCGGCCGGTGAGCACAGCCCCCCGGTATTCCGTTATTCTGAGCTCCCAAAACGAGGGAGAGTCGATGGGTAAAACTCGATCCCATCAAATCACGGCGCTATCACCGGAGCGTGTTGGAAATGTATTTTTGAAGCCCACGGAAGTTTCCTTGCCGCAAGTGCTGTGCCAGTGCCTTGCGGATTAAATATGTATATCTTTCGTGACAAGTCACCTCGCTTAGGACTTACCCACCTACATACTACCGCTAGCCAACCCTGGCCCTCCCTGGCTGCCCTGCCCGTCTTAGGTGCCAAGGCCAGCAACGAGAGCTATTCTAGTCTTCGTCTCCCATTTCTAACCCCAGGGACGACTCCGACAAGACGCCGACTCAGCTCATGGTCAGCAAAAAACCCTCAGCTACCCGAAACTCAGATGGGCGGCGGCGAAGAGGATGATGGCGAGACATCCCTGGTGGGACAGGATCTTTGCGGTAGTAGACAGTACGACAGTAGGCTCCACTGTGTCTTCCACCCCCTGAATTCATGGACTTGACCCGAATTTTGAATGAGCAGGCTCCGGGCGACGCACTGGTCGACATATCTTCTCAAATATTGTCACTTACTGCTCTCTTGACCCCCACTGACCCTGTACTGGCAACCCTCGACGTCCAGAATATTCTGGATGACGTTCTCATGCGGATTCTTGCTCCACCTCGGCCGCCACAACCTACAGTGTGTCACAAAAAAAATGCGCACCCCCATTCTGTCATAACTTGGTTGTAATTCGAGAACCACTTGGGATTTTGAGCCAAACTAAGATGTCACATTGTCGAGAGAGCCGGCACCAACATTTTGCATATGTTGATCGCATCATAGTATGTTGATGGGCCATCATAAGATGCCGAATACGGAACCTGTATTATACGTATTTTTTGGCGGGTTCAAGCTTGATAAATATTTTTTTTGGAGAAGATCTAAATCACCCAAATTGTAGCCCAGGATGTACTAAGCAACTCACCAAGTTGAATCATGAAAGATATACAGGCAATAACTCGCTACAGCGACCGCAAAGTGGCCATTTTTGCCATTTTTTCGCTGTTTTGGGCATTTTTGGCTGTTTTTGGCCACTTTGCGGTCTCTGTAGCGAGTTATTGCCTGTATATCTTTTCATGATTCAACTTGGTGAGTTGCTTAGTACATCCTGGGCTACAATTTGGGTGATTTAGATCTTCTCCCAAAAAAATATTTATCAAGCTTGAACCCGCCATAAAATACGTATAATACAGGTTCCGTATTCGGCATCTTATGATGGCCCATCAACATAATATGATGCGATCAACATATGCAAAATGTTGGTGCCGGCTCTCTCGACAATGTGACATCTTAGTTTGGCTCAAAATCCTAAGTGGTTCTCTAATTACAACCAAGTTATGACAGAATGGGGGTGCGCATTTTTTTTTGTGACACACTGTACTTCAGTCAGCACACCACCGCGTCCTTTTCAAGATCTCCCTCCAATTGCGACTCCCCCCGTCCATCTTCTCCACATTCTCCGACTTCTGAAATTGGAGAGAACGTCAAGATTACTCGCCAGACCACTGTTTCGTCGCTTTATAAATACGTACAGGGGACTTCAGTGGAATATCCCCAGACCAGTGAGGAAGGGGTTGGCCATTTATTTCTAATGGATCCTTCCGATACCGACAACTGGCCAAATCCGATTCACGACTTTGCGTATTCACTGGGAGCTCCCAAAGGCTATACACGTATCGGCTTCCCGAACTTGGTTCAGGTTCTGACAGATAGCAAGGGGAAGATGGTCCCATGTAGAATACAGCACGCTACCTGTACGCAGTGCCTTAATGAATAAATTCAAGTTTAATAAACTCAAACAGGCCAAGGCGTCAAAATTTGTCCTCGCGTGAATCAAATCAAAATACGGGAACCGCACTCACATGCTACCAGGGCTCTGCTGCAGGATAGATTCCGAAATGATAGACAGGCCCGTCTTGAGAATGCCTCGCCAAGCCGCGATGTTTTTCAAAAAACTGCTGCTTTGGTGGCAGCGTTGCGCAAACTCGGATGCAGTGCACCCCTTTGTGAAGAAACAATTTTTGAGTCAGACGAAGAAGAAGTACATGATGCTCTCATTTTCCATCGCAAACGCAACCAGCGTGGGTATGTCCCTAAACAAGAGTCGTGTGAAGGGAGATTCTACCTACGCTCCGACTTTGACCAGAAGCCGTACATCAAGTAAGGTTACATGCACGGCATATTCGTCTTTTTGCTGACTACCTTCTCAGATGCGAGCATTACTCTAAGCAGAATAACAAGAATCATTATCTGGACACATCTATATCAGACGGCTCGTATGACCTCTCCTACCTCGAAGCCATTTTTGCTAGTGACGACGAAGAGGTTTCATATATTGAGGAAGCGGCAATTGGCCTCGGATTCGGGCCGCTCGTTGATTGCACAACAGTCTGTAATACTTCGTCTCAAAGAACACTTTGTCGTAAGATTCCTCTGTTTCTGCGTTGTAAAAAATCTCTTACATGGTATTGCAGCGTTCGACCACCGTGATGAGAATGGGGAACTTGTCCAGTTGGAGATGGAATCGCTTGCATGTGACTGTATCATCAAAGTATATGTCCCCTTCCCCGAACATCGGGCTGAATGCCCCAAGGTCTTGGTAGTCGTTAAAGGTGTACATCCTCATCCTATCCCTCTGCCTGAGAAAACACCTCGGGCTATCAAGGCAGAGATTATCAATCTTTTACCGCGTTTTCAGGAAGACCTCCCGGACTTGACACCGCGCAGATTCCTGCGTAACCCGATAGTCAAGTCCTACCTGAGCATAAAATTTCCTGACGGCCTCAATCCAACACTGAGCGATCTTCACATATCATTAGCCAACCGCTCTCATCTCAAGGCCTATATTGATCAAGTCCGAGAAGCAATCTTCCCCCATGGGACAGACTGGAAAGGTTCACACTCCGTGTTTTATGTTTTATCTTCACTCAGCTCATCAATCGTCAGGTCTTTCCCACCTGTTCGGGCAGCAAAATATTGAACGGCCCCTCAAAGATCGATACATACGTTGTGTAGTCGATCTGGATGCCGATTTGTTTTCAGCTCATCCAGAAGATGAGCCCAACCTCGTGGTCCATTCCAATCGCTTGCGATTCATTGTTTGCATGGGCTGGGAGGGGAGCATCCGTCTACGAAAATGTCAATATGTCCAGAGCGACATCGGCTTCAAACGTGTCGTAGGTTTCTATGAATTTGAACTCGGAGGATGGGAGCGCGATGCCCATACATGTACGTGCTATGCTGTCTCATGCGCTCCTTCTTGAATTCTAGTTTCAGCAGTCGTTTTTTGCCGTGTTTTCCTCATCGCCAAACTGCTGTGGCGCACCAAAAGATTATTCAAGCAATAGAAGATATTGTATTTGAAGATACCGGTAACAGGCTTCAATGGCGGCATATTCATGGTGCAGATCCACATGACTACGATGGAAAGATACTTCAATGGGCTGCTGATCAACATGCAGGACAAGCGAAAGGTGTGTTAGTTGTCGGCTCGCCGATATCAATTCACATCTTCAGGACTCGGGCTTCACCTCCAATACATTTCTCAGATGTTTCCTGATAAAATGGATCTTCATGAGCCCCATCGTAAACTAGCTTCTCTTACCCCTTATGACCATCTCCACCACGAGTTCCGACTCTGTGTTAATCACGCTTATCGAAATATTCAAAAGTGCAAAGTCCTGAAGCCGTAAAGCACTTAATGCGAAGCCTGGTTTGCATCGAACACAATGATTGGGATGGTACCATACAAAAAATCAGGCTTTTGGGCGGTAAACAGGCTTGTGGTGCGTGTTTCTTGCAATAATTTTTTGCCTTGTCCAATTCCATTGTCAGATCGGGTAGCCGATAAGGAGCGCTCACATTTTGCTTTCGAGGGAATGTGCTGGGCGAAGAGCTTTATTCCGAAACTTATCTGGCAGGCGGGCGAGCGCACAAGCAATTTAATCGAGTCTGTCCATGCAGATGTTAGTCGGGAAGGTGTACATTGTATGCTCCTTGGCGTGTTCTCAAGGGCGAGTTCTATGATGCCCTTCAAATGAAGACACTGACGGTGAGTTACTCCTCCGTTTCAAACCCAAACTCACTTTGCGGCATCAGGCATTTGAGGGAACAGGTATTCGTTCGTCATATTCAACGGGGCATCCACCGAAAACACTATCAAGAGCCTGAAACGAAAATGTATGTGTTCCCCAGCCTTGAGTAACTGGATGCTGAATCAAATCAGTCAATTCTTACCGCAAAGGCCTTGAGGCAGAAGACAAAAAAAATTGTGAGGCTAACTCCAAGATCCAAGACACCACAACCACTTTTTGCAAGCGCGAAATGGTCTGAATATTGCTGCGGCCACACTTCTGAACTGTAATCCTGGTGGACATCTGACAAGGCACACAGCGTTGTTGAAAGCAGTCGGACAGGCAGAGAAACGCCTGCTGAAAGAGAGGAATTCGTATCGGAAAAGAGGTGGAAATTGGCAAGCTCTTGATAGGAACTGGTAGTGTTCAGGTTCCTCTGGTGTACGCTGCTGCAGATATGTGTAGATAGATGTATATTCAAGCAAATACTTTATATCTTGCGCAATTATCGGAAAAAACTGAAGAGTTATCCGTCGCTAGAGCTATGGAACTATATTGGAAGCCATGGTATTTTCTAAGGCCATATGTACGCAAGTGCATATAGCATGCTCTATGTCGTGTTACCTTTAAGTTTGGGGATGTTCTCGCGTTCTTACTTGTGCAGTCACATCACGTGCTGTGACCAATTCGCGTTCCCCTCGTGGGGGGGTGCCTCATATATTTGTATCTCAGTGAGAGTACACCTCCGTTGTAAGGTAAAAATTCAGAAGATCGACTGGGGTGTATGTATGTTACATGATAAATTCCAAAGCATTCGGGAGGAAGCCCCATGTGTCAGAAAATCGGAATGTTTATTCCAACAGTGATTTCCGGACAATTTCTGGTGGAAATTTAAAAGGACATGACTTTCCCTTGTACCAAGCAGTTTGGAAATAGACAGCAGCAGCTTATTTTCATGAGATTGTAGTGCACATAATATTGATTGCACAGTATGGTAAGACATGGCTGCAGTCGCTGTCATGAGATGTAGTGCGCATAATATTGACTGCATAGTATGGTACGGTATGGAAGGCAATACCGACAATGGCTGCAGTTACTGTCATGAGATGTAGTGTGCACAATATTGACTGCATAGTATGGTACGGCATGGAAGGCAATACCGACAATGGCAGCCGGAGCCCACATTGATCTTTTTGCCCTCCTCGCTCAGATTCCACAATTGTAGTGTAACTGTGTCAATAATCAGAAGACGGTAATATTGATGAATGGTTCCAACACATTCAGTAATAAACTAGATTAAGTACAGAAATGAGTCTGAGTGCGTAAACTATATAGAAAAATTAAAGCGGATTGGCGGAGCAGAGACAAGACTAAGTATTGTTGCAATAAAGAACCACCTCACGCCCCTTGCCCTTCTCTAAAAAGCTCATCTGGCCCTGACCTATGTCCTGGCAGACGTAGTTGGCATCACGATGAGCATGGTCGCCGTCGAAACAACGAAGAAGGTCACATCTAGCGCAGTGCACGTACGCTGTGGTGATCATAGTCCATACATCTTGTGTATTCCGATGCGAGAGTTCCAGTCGACAAAAGCGCGACCGATATGTGTGTGAGGAAGTCTACTCGGGTGGGAACAGAAATGCCAGGTGGTAGGTGCGAAACTCAAGGAAAGGAATGTTCTCCAAGGGAGGATGCCGACTAGGGACTGAAGAAAAAATAAATCATTTGCGAAGAGAATGAATGTATGGAAGAGACTTACTGCTCGTAGTCCTCGGATCCAGTACACACATACCCAGTAGGGCCAAGTGCTCGGTGTTGATGATACCCCTCGATAGAGTACCAACAGGAGCATCCGGCACAGAGTAAACTGTGAGAGCACAGTTTGAATAGAGTTTCCTTGCTGATACCGACGGTGGACATAAAATCGCAAACGGCCCGGCCATGGGCAGGGTCATGTTCTGCATGTTATCAGCCAGCCGACGCTTCGAAGTATCGGGTGGTATGGCAGGAGAATGGCAGGAGGTCGGTCCATAGCCATATAGGCTGGGTGCTCCTCCGGGTGCTCTTTAAATACAAGTCAGTGCAAATATCAGAAAGAGCGGAAAAATACACACTTTATAAAAACTGGTTATCATCCTGCTCCAACATCGTCGCAATGAGCTCGTAGTCTAGCGACACAGGTTAATCTTGCATTGATGGAAAAGAAGGCAATACATACTGGGAGAGCTCCGCTTTGCGGCAACCATAGGTGAGAAATAAGGTCTGGCTGCATGACCCGGTGAGGGCCGTGCCGGCGAAGAAGAGAATGACCCTGATGGACATGCGGGTAAAGGGAGAGGACCCGAGGAAGAGCTCGTGCCAACCGAGCTCAAGGACGATGTCCTGGAAGAACTGGACAAGTAAGCCGCGACTTGCTCTTCCGAGAGACCCCGAGTGGATGGGCGCCAGTCAGCTGTCAAGAAAGATCAGATTGGAACGAAAGAATAGTGCACACAAGACAACTTACATGTACCTGCGACGGCGTTCATATCGAAATCTTCATCTTCGGTGTCTTGAGCATCACCATCTGTCTTGAAGTCAGAAGAAAATCCAAGTACTCATGTGAAAGGTGCTTACCGATGTAATCTTGGGTATCGAGGTAATCTTTTAGTTCCCCCTCCGTCAAAAGGACTTGGGACGAAGTGATAGGAGGATTTCCGCTTTTAAAACCATGAATCTCCGAAAGAGGGTGAAGAAAGAACAATACGGACTGGTGAATTCGCACTCGTGCGATAGGGCGCGAAACACCCAGCGGTTACTGACTCTTTTGCAAGTCTGCGTTGTTTTTCGATCGTGCGGAAGGGATTCGCAGCATGCGGACAGCGAGGCAAGTCAATGCCTGGGTAAAGTTGAATCGAGATGCAGCAAGTAGGCGCATAGAACCCCGCTTCGAAGTGCTGACAGGCCTACAGCGACTTCGTGAGAACGACCCAGAAGAGGATAAGAAATGTACGAACCTATACCAGACAGACAGTCCTGTGAGACCGTCCGCTGTCGGAGACCAAGTTAGAATCTTGCCGTCCTGCTTTGCAGCTGCAATCTCGTCGCGACAGAGCTGAAGCACCGCAGGGGAAGGATCGTGAGCACGGAGCTCAAGCACCCGTTGACGGGTTGGCATCGTGGACGGGCGGGAAGAGTGTAGGGG
>JARJLF010003774.1:0-12384 GCA_029378395.1 Mycena leptocephala | reverse complement strand
CACTCCGCGTATTGCGTGTTGCTTGAGGGGCGAGTATCGGAACAATCTTTTTGAACTCGGCCGCCCTGGATCTAGTTCAAGCTCTAGTTGCTGAACGAGAAAAAGTGCATAAGCCCAAAAAGGAAATTTACACAGGTAATGGATCACTCGTACCAGATGCCGCGAAAATCGACGCGCTGCTTAACTCGCCTTCGAGCGAAAGAAGGGAAGTTCGGCGCGTTCAAATTGAGGAAGTGGAAGATGAGTATTGGGAGGCAGAAGCGAGAATGCCTAAAGCGAAAAGAGGCATCTTAGAGGAAGCGAGCGATGAGTCAGACACAGAAGGAGCAGATGAAGTAGGAGTGGAGGAGACGCTTACCGGAAGCCGAGCAGAAAACCATCCCATTCCTCCACCGCCGTCCGATTTGGAGACAGTTACGCTCAAACCCAAACGAAGCTCAAAACCGGGAGATTCTGCTATTGGGGTTTCAGTTCTGTCTATCAGAGGAAGGATCGGATCTTTGGAGGATGACGAACTGGATCTGCGCTTGGATTCCTGCACTGATATCACGCTGTTGTCCGAAGAATACCACCGCAGTATGAAATCGCCGCCGCCAATCAAGGAGGGGCGCAAGATGAGCTTGGCTCAGCTTACAGACGATGGAACCACAATAAAGGGATTCACTAAGCTGAAAGTGTTCATGCCCGCCATTTCAGGCGAGATTATCGAAATGGAGGCGGAGGCCTACGTTGTGAAGGGAATGAGCGTTCCTATTCTCCTTGGCGAGGACTTTCAACTCAACTATGAGTTAGGAGTTAGTCGCAATGTGGAGACAGGGACGAAAATCCTTTTCAAAGGCACACCGTACGAAGTGGAAGCCACAGGAGTGGAGCCGTATGTGGGAAGAGCAGAAGCACATTCGCTAGCGGCCAATTTGACCACGCATGCGAAAGGGGTCCTGAAAGCTAAGCTACATCGACGAGCCAAGGCGCGCAGGAGACGCAGAATGCTGCGTAATGGGATAGAGGGTCAGATGATATGTGCGGCCGAAGACTACAGGATTAAAGCCCATGAGTGCCGAATCATTCGTGTGGAAGGAGACTTCAGTCAAGATAAAGAGTGGTTGATAGAAAGAAACCTACTTGCAAACTCCGAGGACTCTTTCTTCTCAATCCCCAATACTCTCATTTCGGCGAGGAATCTACGGGTCCCTGTGAGCAACATGAGCGATCGACCGAGAATCATTCAGAGAGGAGAAATCGTAGGGACTCTTACAGATCCGCAAGGGTTCTTCGATAAGCCTGGTTCGCAGCAAGCATACGAAGACATGGTCAAACGTACCACATTGCTTACCACGATAATCCAAGCTAAAGCTGAATCAGATTGGGAACCTGCTAATGTCGAGAAAACTGCATCCTCCGGAGTACACACAGGATCCCCGCACGTCCGCACCGACTTTGGGACGGGGGTACCACCAGCGGAAGAGAACGCGAGGAAAGGCGTGCACATACGGAGTACCGAAGGGCGAGTGCCGGATGCGGATGGAAATCTGATACCCGACTCAGAAGAAGCGGAAGACTACGGCCCGAAGACCGCAGCGATGCCTGACGATACCGTGTACCCTTCAGCGGAAATGGAGACTCTCTTGGACGTAGGAACTCTGCCCGAGCACTTGAAGCCAAGAGCCTGGGAGATGCTGCGTCATCGCGTGAAAGCCTTTGGTTTTGATGGAAGACTAGGTCGGCTTGAAGCTAACGCGAAGATTCGCCTCAAGGAAGGAATTGAACCCATAGCGGTACCGATGTACTCGAGTTCGCCTGAAAAAAGGCGTGTGATTGACAGTCAACTGGAGAAATGGTTCGAGCAGGGAGTGATTGAACCGTCATCGAGCCCCTGGAGTGCGCCAGTGGTAATTGCCTATCGGAATGGAAAGCCACGTTTTTGCGTTGACTACCGGAAGCTGAATGCAGCTACAATCGCAGACGAGTTCCCTCTTCCTAGACAGTCAGAGATTCTACAGTCTTTGTCGGGAGCTCAAGTCCTCTCGTCGTTGGATGCTCTCTCTGGGTTCAATCAATTGGAAATGTCACCCGACGACATGGAGAAGACGGCCTTCAGAACGCATAGAGGCCTTGCCCAATTCAAACGTATGCCTTTTGGCCTACGGAATGGACCGTCGATTTTTCAGAGGATCATGCAAAACATACTTTCGCCCTACCTGTGGTTGTTTTGCTTGGTTTATATAGACGATATCGTGGTTTATTCGCGGAGCTACGAGGAACACTTGGACCACCTCGACAGAGTATTGGGAGCGATTGAAAAGGCCGGAGTTACCCTTTCACCCACGAAATGCCATTTATTTTACTCTTCAATACTCCTCTTGGGTCATAAAGTTTCAAGATTAGGCCTTTCAACTCACATAGAGAAAGTGAAAGCGATACTTGAACTGGAGCGCCCTCGGAAAGTCTCTCAACTACAAGCATTTCTGGGAATGATCGTATACTTTTCGAGTTTCATTCCTTACTACGCCAGCATTTGCGCACCGCTTTTTTGTCTTCTGAGGAAAGGGGCGAGGTGGACTTGGGGGGTGGAAGAAGAACACGCATTTAGAGCAGCTAAAGTTGCGCTGCAACTCGCCCCCTTACTTGGACACCCGATAGAAGGACGGCCTTACAGGTTGTATTCAGACGCTTCCGACGAGGCCGCAGGTATAGCACTGCAGCAAGTGCAGCCCATCTTAGTGAAAGATCTGAAGGGGACTAAAGCGTACGCAAGGCTTGAGAAGGCACATAAAGCAGGACTCCCGGTGCCACGTCTAGTAACCAAACTGTCAAGCAAGACGAACGACACGGACTTCAAGGATGAATGGGGACCTCTCTGGATGAAACAACCGTTCATGTCGAAGGGTGATCGGGTACTGGTCGCGTTCTTTCAAAGGGGCTGAGACGAGGTATTCAACGACGGAGAGAGAGGCGCTTGCAGCCAAAGAGGCCTTAGGCGTTTTCAACCATTCGTGGAAGGGGAGAAAATTCTCCTAGTCACGGACCATTCTGCGCTACAATGGGCGCGGACTTATGAAAATTCAAACAGACGCCTAGCTGCTTGGGGGGCCGTCTTCTCAGCTTATGCTCCTGGTTTAGAAATAATACACAGAGCGGGACGTGTTCACTCCAATGTGGACCCGCTATTGCGATTGCCTCGAGCTGCTCCGGAACACGTTTCGCCCATGACAGAAGACGAGAAGGCGATACATATATCAGGAGACTTGGCCGACACTCAAGAAGCTTGGCTGGAACGGATGCCAGCGTCGAAAGCGACCTTCATGGCATGGAGTCTGGAAGACGCTTTGGAAAATCAGAAAAGTGCATTTGCAGTCACGAGGAACCAATCGCGGAAGAGTGAAATTTCGGACAGGAAGAAAGACGTCTCGTCCACCGGTAACCCGGCCGTCGAGCCTGGGGGGGGTATAAGCACACATAAAGACTCTCTCTCGCCGTCTATCCCGGCTGAAAATTCACCTATTATTCCACAAGAGAGCATTCCTGTCCCTTCGGAACCAGAACTGACCCAAGACAAGGACAACGATGAATTGGACTCACTGCTTCCTACGACAGAGTACTGGGGAGCTCGGAATCCTCCTCCGAACATCCATATAGGCATGAGTGAGAGCTACAAGGCTGAGTGGTTAAAAGCGTACGAGGATGATCAGGAGTTCGGGAACATATGGCGGGAGGCAGGCTCGTCTGACATGTGGAAACCGGGTCAGCGTTTCTTCAGATCAGATGGGGGCCTTCTATTCTTCAGAGATTCAGACTACCAACCCCGACTTTGCGTTCCTAAAGCCAAGAGACCAGAGGTTATGACGGAAGCCCATGACAACCCTATGGAATCTGCTCACGTTAGCCCTGAACGTCTGTGGACCAAAATCAGCAGCAAGTTCTATTGGAGACGGATGAAAAAAGAACTGGACGAGTACTGCAACACGTGCGACGTTTGCCAAAAGATTAAGCACCGTAACTTCACTCGATTCGGTTATCTGATCCCAAATCCTATCCTGATGCGACCGTATGAGTCAATTTCTCTGGACTTAATCGTGAATCTTCCATGGTCAGGAGAATTTAACGCCATCATGGTCGTGGTTGACCGTCTCTCCAAGCATGCCTCTTTTATTCCCACTACTTCAGGATTGACTGCTCAAGGTTTTGCGGAACTATTCGTAGAGCATATTGTTTCGCGATTCGGCCTTCCTGACAGCATAATAGCAGACAGGGATCCCCGATGGACGTCTGGATTCTGGACTGCTGTGGCCGCGGCTCTCAAGACTAGGATGTCTCTATCTTCTTCACACCACCCTCAGCATGATGGCCAAACGGAGAATGTCAACCACCAACTAGAAACGATGCTGAGAGCTTACGTTTCCAAGGATCGTTCAGATTGGTCGCTCTGGCTCAAATTATTGGAGTTCGCCTATAACAGTAATGTCCATGCTTCTACTGGAACATTTCCCTTCAAGCTCTTGTACGGCTTCATGCCTAAAGCACCACTGGATTTCCTATTGCCTAAAGATCACGATGCTCCAGCCACCTATGGAATGAGGGACGAAGCTAGCGCGTACCTGGAGCAATTACGAGTACATCGCGAGGACGCTCGACTTTCCATTGCGAGAGCTCAGGAAGACCAGGCTAAATACCATAACCGAGGAAGAAAAGACGTTCCAGACTTCAAAATCGGATCCAGGGTTCTCGTCAATCCTCATTCGTTGGAATGGGTGGAATCAAAGGGAGAAGGAGCTAAGCTTGTTCAGCGATGGATTGGGCCATTCGAAGTCCTACAGAAAATTAACCCTCGGACGTACCGTCTGCGCCTGGATGACAGATATCCTGGATTCCCTATCTTCAATCTTGACCACATGAAGCCCTACAAGGAGAATTTGGACGAGTTTGGCAAACGTATCATTATGCCAGACACCCGCGAGCACAAGACGGAAACGGAAGAATATGAAGTAGAAAAAATAGTCGGCAAGAAGTACGACAAGCGGAGGAAACAAGACACTTGGCTGGTGAGGTGGAAGAATTTCGGTCCGCAATTCGATACCTGGCAGACAAAAAGGGACTTGCGTAACGCTTCTGAGATGTTGCGCGCCTTTGCGAAAGCCGAAAAGACGAAGGCGGCTTGATCGGTTCGACGGGCCGTCTGCCCTGCGGACCGTATGTATTAGTACCGTTCTCATGCTTCTTGTTTCTTTTTCAAGGAGACGTGGTCCTGCCCTTTTAGTTCCCATCCTTCTCTCTTCCCTCTCCTATCGTCTTTCATCTCTCTCTCTCTCTCTGTACCAGATCTCAACGTTACTTTTCGCTCTCCCACTCTCAGGACCTCGCCGATCCTCTTGGTCTCCTCGAATATTCGGTTGACCAGAGGGTAGGGCTTGAGCTTCGTAGTTCACGGATATCCGGTTCACGAGCTCTTAATTAATCTCTTTGCCTCAATAAAAATGGATGATTTTCTGGTTGATTCTTTCGGCTCCCCAGTTGAGCCTACCTGGTCCAAGCGGAATGATACGTGGTTCTGTTCATTCGGAGCGACTCCCGATGCGATCCCTTATAACGCGATTAAATTCAAAACTCCGCTGCCATATCTGCTGAAGTCTACTACGCCAGACGACGTTCTCGCCGCTCTCGACTACTCTCGGTCACCTGTGTGGTATAATCCGGAGGAGCATTGGCTCCCGTGGATTCCTCTCGGAAGTCCTGCTTGGAATGAAGAGGAAGATGCGTTAGCGTATCTGTTCAACGTCCGTCCCGTCCCCGCTGAGATCAACCACACTCTTATGTACAGCGCAGGAAGCGATAGCGATGACCCAATGGAACCCAAGGAAGTCTTCGCCGGTTACTTCATTGAGGAGAATTGGCAGAGGATGGCTAAGTTCAACGCCCAGCTTCTTCATGGTATATGTACAACACTAGCGACCACGACGAGTTGGTACAGCTCTAATCGCTGGACCGGAGCTTCAGGAGACGTCCCTCAGAAGATAGACGAACATCTACTCACCATGGTTCATACCACAGAAGACCGAGCCCGTAAAGCTGGGGCGACAATTAAACGTTCTACTTTGAGTCTCGTGGGTTTCATAACTTGGTTCCAGACCCTCGTACATTTGGAGGACACCGTTCTACACGAGGAGGACCAGGCGTATATACGATCCTTGCGACTGGGTGAACGCGCTAAAACGGGAGTTTTATACAACATCAGCCGTGATCTTCATGAAGCCAACTTTCCACACTTAGTCAAGCACCGTGTTCCTATCCACGTAGCCTGGACGGAGGAGGAGAAGAGCAACTGGCGCTTTCTCCGCCTGAACCCAGAGGTATGGAGCGAGTATGCGGCTGTGAGAGCATCTAAATCTCCAGGAGAAACGGTTTCTCTGGTGGACTTGCCGAGTGGCGCAACCTGGTTGGAAGAATGGAAACGCTCGGATTGGTTCTTTCAGAATAAATATGCCAGTAAGCGTGGAGATATCGTCACAGAGTTCCTCCCCTCCTGGGATTATGCGATCATCGACTTCCATTTATGGGGCGCTAGGCCGCTGCTGAACGCGAAGCGCATCAGGGCTTATGCGGAGCGCTTCAAGGCGGCGATCACGACGACGGATCGAGGAACTACTTGCACCTTCTTCCGACAAAACCCTCTTGGGATTGACGAGCCGCCATTTGACCGCGTGCGACCGGAGCCACATTTCCATATGCTGGAGAGCTTCTCCCTCTTAACGGACAACGAAGTTCTGGATGAAGATGATGTGTTTTGTGAGCCCACGGAAGTCATGAGAGAACAGCACAAGAATATACACGCACCTAGGCCTTCTCGTCCGTTCAATTCTTTCAACGGAGCTCGCAAAATCGTACCGCTGGACAAAAGCCTTAGAGGAAATACTGGAAACCCCTCGAAGGGAAGGCGACAGCGAGGAAGGAAGGAAGCGGGGGGATCCAGTTCCAGTAGCTATGGGGAAGCGTGGACCTCCTCTCCCATCAAGGAACGTCTGGGTCCGCTCATCCCGAGGGAACCGTATCCTCCTCAGAGCGCAGCCCCACAAGCTGAAACTCTCGATGATGCGGGCTTGAATACGGACTGGGCTCAGAAGATGGCTTCGGGTAGTCGGCGCCGCTCATCGCGTTCTGTCAGTCCGAAGGGAAAGGGAAAAGCCCCGCTGAGGCGCCGAGCTCGTTCTCAATTATCCGAGCGTACTATGGACTCGGATAGCGACAGAGGCGATTTCGCAGGGGAATATGCTGCTGCTTCGGTCTCGGAAGAGGGGGATGTGGAGGAACCTGCCCCAGTGCGATCCCAGACATCGTGAGACAGGACAGCGGTGAGCACCCGTTCTCAGGACCTTCTCCCGTACACTCGTGGGAGCCGGGCTTCCAGACGGAAGAACAAGCTAGGGACGCAATCGAGGCATGGGCTCCTGCGATAGTGGAGCTGATTCCCGTCTATGGATCCTACCCCGGGCTTGTCTGGAATCAAGAATGGTTGGCCAACGCTGTTCTTGTATGTGACGACAAGCGAACTTACTGGCGGCTCAAAGCCTACGCGGCAATCTTCAAAGGCTTCACTAAATTTGAGGAATTGCTAGAGGTCGCTATCAGAATGGCTTTGCCGTTTGCTTTATTCATTAAGCGTAGCGACGTACGGAAATTTTGCAGCCAGGAGATCACCGCTCTCGACTTGAATACTCTTGGAGCGCTCTACACCCCCGGGTATGTGGACCAGCCCCTCGTCTGGACTGGAGCTGGAGGCGGACCCGCGGTCTATGGCCAATACGAAGGCCGAGTAGGGTCGTTACTCGGACGCCCGGAGGCGGTCGCATTTGTCCCTCTGGGGGGCGTCTGCTGCTTCATCGCGGAAGTTTACGACGAAAATATTGTCTACCGCTATGCTCGAGGGCCGAGTCTACAAGTCTCCGAATTCGACGAGGGAGAAGCTAGGCGGATCGAACGCCTCGAGGGTGACGTATTCTATACCTCGGACCGCGTCTCCAACAGTGAGATCTTTCTGCTTCTGGGCCATATCGCGGGATCGAGTTCCAGTGCGGACCGCACTCTCTGGCCAACGCCTGAAGTATTCGAGTGCGAAAGTCCGCACATGCGAGGGTACCTCTCGGAGGGTGCATATTCAATTTTAACCAACCTTCGTCGCGACATCCTCGACAAGAAAAGATACAAATGGTGTACCTATTCGCAGTGGAAAGAGTACTTTCACGTCGGGTCCAAGAGAATTCATGAGCCTAAGGCGATTCCCAAGAAGAAAGATTTCGAGGAAGGAGCTGAGCTGATCAATCGCGCGTTTCCCATCAACTGGCTCGAAATGGACATCGGTGATATCGTTCTCCCGGAGGAATTTGAACCACACGCACAACGAGACTAGGGGGGCTCTGTAAGGAATCCCGTATACCCTGTACTCATATTTTTTTCATTTTTCCAACTATGTGTCTTACGTTTGATAGTCTCCTTGTACTTGTATTTGTGACTGTTATTTGTAGAGGAAGTTGTCGTAGATACACGTGACAATCTAATCTACACTTTGCCAAAACCACTTGCCCATTTCGCCTTCCTCACTCGTCGAGTAACTCCGAGCCTAGGGAGAAGGCACGGGCGATTCATTGGTACGACATAACGTTATCTTAACGACACTAACGCTACTTTACGTATTGTAAAGTCCTTATCTCTACAGATAGCGGTCTTTCTCTCCTCATCTCGAGTATTCGGAGAGGACGGCGACTAGTCATTTGGAGCACGAATATTCGACTCCAGACTATTAGCCTTAGAGTCTGACCGTTATTTTATAAGGGTCTTTACCACGTTGTATCCTAGCTGAATTTTCCAGATTTCTACGTGGACTAGAACCCTGTGAAATTGTAGCAAGTCTTACACACGCTAGAAACATGAAAGGACTCGAAATAAGCAGAAAAAATTAAATAATCTCAGAGAAAAAATATTTAGAGCTCCACGCAGGAGGATATACCACAGGCAACATACACACACATTGTAGCATGCAACACATTCAGATCAGAGGCAACACATTTTTAAAATGTGCTGCCCCTGATGATGGAGTCGGCGACACATTCCTTCTTCCGCCCTTCGGCAAGCCTGGCCCACTCGGGATGTGCCATGTGTCCCCATTTTTCGTTCCGCCTCTCTTCTCTCCACTACCATCACCATCGTGCCTGCCCTCATCGACAGAAAATGGCTCTCAGCGGCGCCAAACCTTCGAAGCACATCAAGTACTAGCGACATCGCCTCCCTTGATGGGCTTCCAGAGGCTCGCCGGTTGATGGACTTCCGGAACTGCGTACGTCGCGTCGCTGTCCTTTCGCTGTCTCTTTAAAATTTTTTGAACGCGTCATTCGACTGCTGTATTCTGCTTCTTACATTACTTCCAGCCAGGACGGATTCCTCGACCACGAGTGATTAGATATACCCGCCATTCACAATTTCTGGCACAAAACGCGTCGGGTAATGATTTTGGCGCGTTGCCTACGTCCTTCTTTATCCACCGCCGCCCAGGAACTCGTTAACCGGCTCTCGGTCCGCGAGTGCATTTCCACGCAATTATGTCCGTCGTAGCTGCCCCCACTTGACTACCTCTGACCTGATAACTTATGCGCTGGATTTGAGGCAAATCCCGCGCAAGTCCTAGACTTCAAACGGATTGATATAGCTTCCTCTGAGGGCTTTTTCAAATTTGAGCCACAGTCAATCACTCTGCGGGAATTGCTGTGTAGATCAACCTGCGCACTCTAAATGTCAAGTCTTCTCTCCGGCTTCCAGTATAATTCCTCAGGCAGATACGATGGGTATGTCTATCTTTTTAAAAATCCCTGTCTCATATTCTGCCTGTTAGATTCCGATAATTCTGACCGAAAAGGTACACATGTACGCAATTTTTATCTTTCTCACATCACTCTTAGATGTCGACGATGTTCCAGAACTTGAAGTGAGTCAGTAGTCTGGTTTTTTATTTACTGTTGTTCTGAGCTGCTCACGATATTTTGCCGCCGCCGACGGTCTCGGGCGCCAACAACAAAGGCCGCTCCGACCGGCAAGTTGACTCGGAGAATTCTTGCCTCCCAGTATCTCTGAATTATGTCGCAGCAAGCGGGTGGGTGATCAGGAGTCCAAGCGTCCCAACAAGAAGGCCAATACATCAAAAGTAGTTATTTTATTTGTGTTCGAGCTCATTCGTGTTGAATTGTGCTTCCAAACCTCTTAACTTCCTTTGGAGTTAGATATTCTGTTGAGCGAATGTCGAACTCGGGGGTTGAATCAACGTTTTTCCTTACAGTAGCTTGAAATAATGTGAGTCAGACATTTCTATACATTTTCTAAGTGAATCAAAGTGCGCGGTGCGGAAAGCAAGTATTTATTTGTGTTACTGTAGAGTTTCATTCAATTCGCATGTCACGCGTCACAGGGCCCGAAATTTACAAATACTTTCGAACCTGTCACAGATCACCGAGGGATATTCGAATGTGCCAAAAAAATCACAAAATCGCGAGAAATGCCTAAAATTTCCAAATTTCGTGTGCATTGCGCCTTTTGCTTGTTGAGGGGGGAGTGAGAACTTTTCTGGCGCATGTAGGACCTTGAGGACCTCAGGAAGAACACCTGTTGCAGCGAGAGCTGCGGGAATTGTGCAAAAAAAAAGGACTTTTATAATCCGGTGATTGATCTAGATGTTTTCTTGGCATAAGTTAGCAGCCCGCCCCGACTTTAAGACTAGTTCTATGGTTAAAATTACCTCTCTAAGATTGCCGGGATTTATGAATTTTTTCTTCTGTCACGGTCAGTACGGCGGATTTACGAAAACTCAAGTTCGGATGTATGGGTCACAGTTCACAGCGGCGGAGAATTGAATGAAACTCTACAGTATCCCTGAAGGTTTGAACTTGGCAACCCATTCAGCAGAATGTGTCGCATTCCGGATAATGTGTCGCCTATGCTTCAAATGTGTTGGGTCTTCTGATGAATGTGCTGCGCGTGAATGGAATGTGGTGCCTCTCATAATGTGTGTGTACGCTGCGTTTGGTTAATCCCGCCACGCAGTGGGCCCCTGCGGCGAGCGGATGCTCCACGCAGTGAGCCAAGCGGCGAGCGTCGAGGGGGGTCCGCGGGGGTCACCCCCGCGCCAGATTAATTTTTCCCAGCGAGAAAGGGCATAAAAGTCGCGGAAAATAAGAAATAGCATGTGATAAAATACTCAGATGTGCCGTCAGGCAAAAGGAGGGGGGTCTGGGGGGAACACCGTTCCCCCCAGTAATAAATGTACTCAAAAGACGTGTTAAAATACACCTGTGCACCAAGAACTGAGAGCCGGCTGTGCGATGCCGAGATTGATGAATTGATGTGACTGATCAAACTACCATCAAGAATGGGACTCGCTTAAATTTGGCGAGTCCCACTCCCATTCTTCTCGTATAGACTCATTTTGTCCACGCGTTTCACTTTCAAAGTTGATGAATTGCACATGGCCCAACAACCCATTGTCGCACGTCTCGGGCACGCTGTGGTGCCCGTTTCGCGTGGGTTTATTTGACGTACGGTAGCATGTTTAACCTTTTCTCCCAGGCAGTACGTGGCATCGTACCAGCCTGCCCTTCTTTTCTTTCCCCATCCTCGTCTCGAAAGAAACATTTCCCAGTCAATGATCCCTTGCGTGATTCTCTGGTTACCTTTCTGACAGTCTCCGCGTGATCGGTGCTGATGATTGTCTTATTGTTTAGCGCCACGGCTGTTGCGTTTCGCCACCGTAGCCCATGCTGCTGTGTTCAACGTCCAAGCCCCAACTTCAGCAAAATCTAATGGCGCCATTACTATTACTTGGGAGTCCGACACATCAGACGAGTGCGAACACTCGACCACTCGAACCTATCTACCGTTACTCATTTCCTATTTTCGCCAGCTTGCCAGTGATATCGCTCTCTTCAGTACAGATCCATCATATGCGAGTAACTTCAACCATCTGTAAAACAAATTTTTAACACAGCGCAGAATGGACCATTCGCCATCGCGAACAACGTCGACCCGGAGGCCAACAAGGCGACCATCGTCCTGCCTCGTGTCGTTCCCGGGTACATACATTGATTCATTAAATCATCGCCCGGATATCCGCGCATGTTGATATTTCACTCTTCAACTTACTTCCTCTTGGGCATATGGAACTGACTGTGTTCCAGGCCTGGTTACAAGATTGGGCTGATCAGCATGTCGAACACGAGCGAAGTACTCGCCTCCAGCTTTCCGTTCGCCATCGCTCCAGCTGCCACGATTAGTTCGGTCAAGTCATCTACCTCTACAATTTCTTCGGTCGCACATGCCTCCAATGTCCACTCTGCCAGCAGTGCGGATAGCGCG